>PVLD010008283.1:0-85115 GCA_004027595.1 Dinomys branickii | reverse complement strand
GGAAATCTGTTCAAAAACAGAGAACAGATGGGACGAAGGAAAGGAGAAAAGAAAAAGACAAAAATGTATGTATGTATATAGGAATATATATGAATATACATATGTGCAGGAGGGCTAACATGGTTCTACTATTGTATTATATCACTTAATGCTAAGCAATAATCGATGACAGGATATTAGATTAATAGTGTATATCTGTGTGTGTTAGCCTGAACACACACTTCGAAGATATCAATATGTAAAGCAGCAACAAGCGGTGTTTTTTTCTGTTGTTGTTGGTGTTGATGTTGTTGCTGTTGTTGATGTATGCCTGTTTTCTTTCTTGTCTTTGGATTCTTGGTTTTTGTGGTTTTTTTTTCTGTTGTTGAGAGGATTAACTGTCTGACTAAATTTGCATGTCTGTATATGGGTCCATACATCTACAATTCGAATATATCAATGGATAAAGCAATAACCACTGTTGAGACCATATCACCTTGTCTATAGATTAGTTGTGATTGTACTATTTTCTATGATAATTGGTGTCTGTTTGTCAATACGTTTTTGTACTTTTATGTTTCTAAAATAAAAAAAAAAAAAGAAGTGATACTGCCATTGCACAGAGCAGGGTGTAACATAGAGAAATAAGTTCCTGCTCCCACAGAATCTTTATTGTCCACCTAACTACCACTGTCCATGTAATGCAGAGGATTTCAGGGGAAGCCACCTTGAAGGCTACTTGTCAGCTTGTGAACACTGTTGGATGAGAGCTGCACCATAAAGTGTAGAATTAGAATCAGAGTCACGCAGCTAACACCATTCCTTCAACAGGTCCAGGGGAGAGGACCTCGGAAGGTATTATATAGTGAGCCTTGCAGCAGTATTAGAGATCCTTCTCCACTTCAGCCTGACACTCAAGCATCTCTCTGCAAAACTCTAAAAACAAAATTCAAGCCTGAAGGTTTAATATTAAAAAAAAAATGCATCCAGCCCTGCTCAGTTTTTAGCGATTTTCACATTTAAAGGAGAAAAATAGTTCTTTTTCTCACTTGTTCTCCCTTAATAATTGAATTTTTTGTTGTTATATGCCTGTTCTCGAGATCTGACTACAGTTACTTCCCCTTTTTTTTCAGTTCTGCAGAAATAAATATCTGCACTGAAAAAGTATAATGTAGAACTAGAGGGCAAAGGTAAAATATGTATTTTTATGAAACTTTATGGCTAACTCCCTAATCAACTGAAACCAAATGAAAAAATAGTGCCTCCCTGGTGTCCTAAAGCTGTTACCATCTTTGATTTAACTCTTCCAGCCATCTCTGCTCACTCTTGTTTTATGCCCTGTGGGTGAATCCTCAGAAGGGAATCCTTCTGAAGTCATCTACATGTGTTGAGATGCCTCCATCTCTCACTCACAGGTCTCTGTGTCTGGCATCCAGTTATTCCAGAACTATTTTATATAGGTTTCACTCTTATATTTAGATGGATGACATATTTTCAAATGGGCAGTAAAGTAGTAATTCAACTTCATTTCTTCACATATGAATATCCAGTAATTCCAATGCTATTTGATAAAATTCTTATTTCTCCCACCGAATTATCTTGTTCCCATTTTGAAAACCAGTTGATTATGAGAGTTCACTTCCAGAATCTCATTCTGTCTCTCAACCTGTGTGCCTGTTTCTTTGCCATCCACATGCTATTTTAATTACTACACTTTCTAGTAAGTTTTCACGTTGGGAAGCTTGAGCCCTCCAACTTTCTCTGTTTCCTTTCAAGATTGTTTTTTGGTACTTTAAGAATGTTATGATCATCTTGTCAATTTTAGGAAAATGAAAGTTGAAATTTTATAGAGATTATATTGAATCTGTAGATAAATTTAGGCAGTATTTCTAGCTTAACATTGTTAAATATGACCCATGAACACGGGATGGCTTTCTGCTTATTCAGATTTTCTTTCAACAATGTTTTCTAGTTTTCCAAGTATGAATTATCACTTCCTTTGAGACATGTATTTCTCTGAATTTTGTTGCTCCTGAATCAGATATAAATGAAGTATATTTAATTTTAATTTAATATTTATTGCAAATGTCTTGATAGCTTATTTTAAAAAATGATTTCACATCCTGCAAACGTGCTATTCCGCTCCATTAAATCTAATAATTGCTCATGGATACACAGGTTATTTTACTTCGTTTATAACTGAAGATTTTGTATCCATTCACTTCCTCAGTTTCCTGCTAGAACCTCCTAAACAGTCCTGGGTAGAAGTAATGTGAATGGACATCTTCCTTAATTCCTAACATTAGGGGAAAAGCATCCAGTCCTTCACCATCCAACTTGACATTGCCTCTGACTTTTAATAAATACTTTATTTCAGATTAAAGAGGTGTTTTCTTTCTGTTCCTTTTCCCTAAGTGTTTAATATGAAGGAGTGGTGGGTTTTGCCAGATAAATTACTTGTACCAGTTGATACCTGCTCCTTTGGTTCTCACGTCTGCTGCTGTAGAACAGTGGTGAGGAGGCACTGGTACATGTGCTGCAGTGGGCTCGCAGGGCACTGTTAGCACATGAACCGAGTGTCTCAGGTCTACAGTGTTGGCACTTTGTGATAAGTGGGTTTTGAGTTGCACTCTGAGCACTCAATCTCCAAAAGTTTTGCCATCAGTGATATAGGACATTAATTAATTTTTGACGTATGCTTACCTTTTATTTCTAGGATAGATTCCACCTCATCTTATATGTTGCTGTAATTGACTACGTAGTATTTTTTCACAATGTTTATGTGTATATTTTAAAAAGGCCTTTTCCCTTCCCAGGCTTGTATGCTGATTTTTGTTTCAGCTATTACTTCTTTCCAAATGAACCTTCACAGAGGAGATGGGAGTGGCAAGTTCCCTTAAACAATAAAAGGCTTTGACAGGCCCCAGAAAAGAAAGAGTGATGTGTAACTGTGAACAAGGTACTGCCAACTTGAAATTCCTTAGAGTAAATGGCCTTTTTCCAGATCATCACTTAGTACATTTCCAGTCTTGTTTCCACCGGGATGCCTGTAGTAAACTGCAGTTTGAGGAAACAGTTTTACAGTGGTGTAGTGATTAACAGCAGCCAGTTCTAAAAAAAAAAAAAAAAATTCTAGGGCACACAGAAAACTGTATTTAGCTTTGAATATATAAGGATTTATATCTTTTCCTTTTGTATTTTTCTCTTTTCTCTCCCTTTCCTTTGTTTCATCTTGGTTAGTCTAATACTAACAGCAGAATAATCCTACAAGCAGATAATAATCAGACTTTATTTGTTTGTAATATCTTTGTTCTCTTTTTATGAAACATGCAATAAGCCAACATTTACTTCTCACAATTTTTATTTTGTGATTTTTAAGTAGCGCTGTGCTCACTAAAGGGCACTGCTCAGGATCTGGTTATAAAGCAAGGCAACACTGTGGTTGTCATAGACCTTAGAGGAGACAGAATGATGCTGAGGGTGGGTAAAGCTCGTGTCCCTGGGAGAGGCTCCGATCTGACAGAGTTCTCTCTGGCTCACCCTCTAGATAAGAGGGCCTCTTCTCAGAGAATCTCTGGGCATGAGCTTTGCTAATGAGACATTTATGAGGAATCAATGCAGTCTTTACCAATGGCCCAGAGATCAGAACACCTCAAGTTATAATACACAGGAATTCATCGTGGAGACAAAATAAAAGTCAATACGAAGCGGGAAAGATGTTTTGTTTCTTTGTAACTGTGGGCCCAGTTAGCAAGTGCTAAGCAGTGCCGAACAGTTGGGATGGATGGAAAGAAGCTTCAGTTCCTCCGTTTGCTGTCTCTTATTATCATCCTCACCGGCATTATTTCAGCTAAATCCAGGAATCAAATAAAACTTGATACTTAAGTGCATTGCATTGAGCACATGTTTTTTATTTCTGGAATTCGTAGAACCTAAAATGTGTTTAATATGTGGAAATAATTTTGATATTAAAGCAATGTTCAGATTATAGTCCCATTGACTTGCTTTGAGCCTAAATTGTAAAACCCAGAAAAATACAATAAAATCCGTTCAGCATAAAACTCTTATGGTTAAAATTAAATTGAGGGAGAATATGGAACAGAAAATTTGGGTAAGCAGAAAGATTTCTTCTTTTTTTTAATAAAGTTTTTTTTTTTGCAATACTGGGGATTGAACTCAGGACCTTGTGCTTGCCAGGCAAGCACCTATTCCACTGAGCTATATCCCCAGCCCCTCTATTACTACATTTGTGAGGGTAAAATATTTAACATTTCTACAGTTAGGATGAGGCACTTAAATTGATACTGATTTAAGCCTCAGAGAAGCTGATTTTAATTATTAAAAGTTAATTCGAAGACTTCTGTAGATAACATTTTGATGTACTTTTGACAAGGCTAAAGTCTCCAAGAGTTATCTTTGAATCCCTAAATATGCTAGAATTTGCTGGTGGGGTTAATCCAAGTCTTGGTATCATACCTATTGTCTAAGCTTAATTAGTAGGATTTACAGTTGCATTTGGAGATGAGATGAACACTTAATTAATGCTTAAAATCTGACCTTGGCCTTAGCAAAGAACACTGTTCAAAATGAAAAATAGCTTCAACCACTCAGGCCTTGACTTGTCCTTTGTAAATTAGGTCTTTAAAAGGAATTCTTGATAATGAGCTGCTGCTCTTTGAGTTAAAATATAACTTTTCATTTCAATTAGAAATCATAGTGATTAAACAGTGATGGGGTTTTTAAATATCTCTGGGTCATGTGCATTTCTCCCTTTGTGGTTTCGAAAAGAGCCCGTTGCTCTGCAGGTTCATGAATTGCTAACCTACAGTCAGGCACCTGGCTGCCTTTAGGACTCTGCTCTCCTCAACTGGGTCCCTTTAACCTGCACCTATGGATTCTTTGGGATCTGGGCCTCCTGCTTGAGTGCAGAGTATGTCAGGGATGCCAGGTCCTACGCGGCTCAGTGCCAGCTCCTCTTTATCTTGATTGAGCTCCACCCTCCCACCCACTTTTAATAACCTGATATTGAAGTCTCTGGTAACTTGTGGTCAATCACTTTCTCCAGTATTTAAATATTGCCTCATGTTCTACAACATATGCACACTTTGAGAAGCAAGGAACAATTCTCTGTGCTGTGGCCACCCACTTCTGCTCCATCTTCAGGGCTAGATCTCTCACACCAAGCCTTTGATCTACCGCCATCCAATTGGACCACTGAGGAGATGCTTCATAACTGCAGGAAGTATAACCAGTGTTGAGAATAGGATGCCCCTTCAGCTACTCACATTCCAGTTAGGGATAACAGTGAATTTGGTTCAGATTCATAATTTGCCTTCTGCTGTCTTGTTATGAGAAGTCACCTGGTATAGAGCACAAGCAAATCTGTACTCAAGAAAAGATCTGGGAAGACACACTGAAAAGTCAGCTGAATAGCAGGGTCCTAGAGTCTGCACCCATTGCACAAGACAGAGTTAGTGGTGGAAAGTTACAGCTTTGCATCTCAGTAGTGTGTCACAATTGAGACCTCTTTCCTTCCAGGTGAGCATACAAGAGCATTTGTCATGCTGATATAATTAGAAAAGGAGGAGCACAGCGAACCACTTTCTGCCCTTCAGGTAGCTGTGGGCACGGCTCTGCTCTGATGGTTACACATATTTAAACTTAGGAAGTCAGGATCCTGGAGGTGGCAGCCATTAGTTCTGACAGTGAGAGGCAGAATGGAAGGCACCTGGGTCCAGCGGTGCCTCCCATTTAAGTGCTAGAAGACTGAGGTGTGCTGGTACTCACCCAGGGCTCTTCAGCTCCTTTGCCAAGAACTTCATCAGCACCAGAAGCAGCAGCAGCAGCAGCAGCAGCAGCAGCGGCAGCGGCAGCAGCAGCAGCGGCAGCGGCAGCGGCAGCGGCAGCAGCAGCGGCAGCAGCAGCTTCTTCACTACGATCATGAGATCCTCTTCCTCCTCCTTTTCCTCTTTGCCCTTCTGCCTGTTCCTGCTGCTACCATCCCATGAGCTTCAATAAACACAGCTACTTACTATTTACTGTGAGGTGCATGCTTGGTAATTTTTTACTTGTCCTTCCCAAGAACCTGGACTATTTTGGCCCATTCGATTGTAACGATGCCTACTCCTCAGACACTAACTGGGCTCCCTTACTTCTCAGATACTCACTTTAGATTATTGATTGGGTGCTCTGGAAAACCAAAGTCCCTCCTAGTTTCTGTCAACTTCTCTTTGAGTTTGTGCTAAGTCCATTTACACTTAGGAGGAATGTCCCTCTTGATGTCAAATAAACACACAACTCATCCCCTCTCTCTCTTTTTAAAGAATAAATTATAGCAAATATCACATGAACTAGAAGATAAGGGAAGGCTTGCTGGCCACAGGGAGAGAGTTTATTGAGACTTGCATGACTTTTGTCCTTTCCCTGAGTTCCTCTCTATCTCTATCTTTTACTCTTCTGATTCCTTTTATCTGAAGCCACCCAAACCACTCATCTTCTGCAGATCCTCCCCTTCTCCTCTCTCATTCCCTGTTCCAACCAATATTCAATCCTGATCAGAGGCTTAGCAAATCAAACACTGCTTCAATCACTGCCCAGAGAAGTTTGCCCTCTTCTAAGGAGCTCTTCTGTGAGCCAAGGCAGGTCTCCTTCACAGTACGCATGCCCTGCATCAGCCCACTATGAGCCTGTGGCTAAGATGGTGGTCTGGTGAAATTATATTTCCTCGTGACATCAGAGCCATCTCCATTTGTGTGGGCACACTCTATGATGTTTTCATGTGAAAATATCATGATGATGCAATGCTTATAATATGTGCCCATCTTTAAATGATGAAAAACTGTCCGTTATTGTTGCAGGTACTATGATAGTTAATCTTGATTGTCAACTTGATTGGACTGAGATGCCTAAGATATTAGTAAAGCAACTCCTTGGTGCATCTATGGGGGATTTTGAGAGATAATCTGCATGTATAATATCAAAGTGAGGAGAAAACACCCACCTCGATGGTGGGTGGTTACGTTCAATAGGCTTGCAACCCAGATAGAACAGAGCGTGGAAGGAGGAGGAAGTCTGCTGCACTTGCAAGATAGAGCCTGCTGGTATGGATGAATATAACTCTACTACAATTCTCTCAATTTCTGTCAAACATGTTTTGAAGATCTCAGTATTGTAAGTCCACTTTTCACCTGTGAACATTAGACTGGAGCTTCTTCCCCCTTCCAGTACTGCTCCATAGCAGCAACTCTCCTGGGACTTTCTAGGCCTTCAGCTTCAGAGTGGGGCTGCCTCCTTGGACTTTTGTTCTGAGGACTGCAAATTTTTGAGCTGAGCAGTTACTGAGTCCTTGCTTTCCAGCATGCAGACTGAACTGTCCATCCTCTGATCCTGTAAGCTAATGAAGTAAACCCTCTATTATAATTAGATAAGCATCTGTAGATGCAGCTATTTGTTGATTTTATTCTTCCAGAGACCTGTTTTCAATTGAGATACACCCTCTTATTTTAATACATTTACATTTAAATGTAGCGTCCTATCTGGTGACCATGTGTATATTTGCAGGTATATATAAAACATGATTCAAAGATAGTTTCAGCTATGTTAGTTGTAACTCGGCAAGAGTCAACATCTTCTTGTTAGTATCTTTCCATGTTTAGAAAAGTTATTTGCATTGAATATTGAAAGCATAGATAGTATTGTTTTAAACAGAGGCACTGAGTGTAAAGTAATAGTCATGTGTGAACAGCCTGTTGTCCACCATGCCGCTGAGGCACTGGCGCTTCTCTAGCACCTGTGATGTTTCAGCAGTGCTTCCACCATGTGGCCACAAGTTTCTTCATCTCTGTGTGGTTTGACCTAAAACTCAGCAGAAAGTTGTGCATTCTGTGACTTGCTATTTGCCATCCCCCTTCTTCTGAGAGGTTTACTTACAGTCATGCAGGGAACCAGCTTCTTTACCTTCACTTATGCAGTGTTGCTTTGTAAGGCTGAATTCCTGTGATGCTATCGGCTGGCCTGTGAGCTGTTTCCAGGGTTTGCCATTTCTGACCTCTCTGTCCACATCTCCTGGCATAGAGAGTTCTCCAGGTCAGAGCTTCCCCACTATGGCAGTGGTAGAGAGTGATCATATTCTTAGTGCATACTGGGAAACAAATGCAGCTCCTTGTGGTGGTGTAGGACTAGACAGGAGCTTTCTTGGAAGGTTAAGCAATCAGCACCTGGAATACCTGAAGCCTGTTAATGGCCCAAGGGCTGGGAAGCTGAGCCGCAGGAGTGTGGGAGTTGGGCCATTACATATGGGAATCTTCAAACCTATCACTGTCTCCACTGTTGCTCAAATCATTTTTGTAGAACTCAGTACTTAAATCCACCTGGGCCAACTAGTTGTACTATGCAAGGACACATACTGCCAGACATACGTTTGTTCAAAGCAAGAGGTCTGCATTGCCCATCATGGTTTCATGTTTTGTATCAAATGCTGAAGGCTTGAGCCCTAAATGAGGTTTGAGCATTTTAACCTGCATAGCAGAGGCTGGCAGAGAGAGTTATGGTGATTCCCTGGCTCTAATCCAGTGAACCTCCCTTTTATGTGACCCTGAATTCTACACATCTGTACCCAGTGGTCCCACATCTTGCACACTTCCCCTCCCCCTTCCCTTACATGTCTTCATACTCTCTTCTTCGGGTGGACACCTGCTCATCCTTCCAAGTGCATGTGAAAAGTGTAGGCTGTTCCTCCCCACTCTTTGCCCAGACATTAGTTTACATTTCCAAACCTGGAAATTCTGTCTCCTCACTTTCCTGACAGAACAATTCCTTGTATGACCCTCTTCTCATACGCTGAGAGAACTGTTTTCAATTGAGATACACCCTCTTATTTTAATACATTTACATTTAAATGTAGCCTCCTATCTGGTCACCATGTGTATATTTGCAAGTATATATAGAACATGATTCAAAGATAGTTTCATTTACATTAGGTGTAACTCGGCAAGAGTCAACATCTTATTAGTATCTTTCCATGTTTAGAAAAGTTATTTGCATTGAATAGTTATTTGCATTGACAGAACAGTTCCTTGTATGACCCTCTCCTCATATGCTGAAGGGCACCAAAGCATGTAGAACTTCTCAGCATGAACTCTTCATGCTTTGCTAGAAGAACATGGCCATTGTAATTCTAAACATGTAAATAGGTACACATCACATCACTTACTGCAGTGCTCAGCTCCCACATAGAAGATGCCTGAGTGAAGATAAGTTCTTGTGGGTAACATATTCTTTAAGTGAGAAGAAACCAGAGGACACAGAGTACAGTCCTAGTATCCAGAGATCTCTCTAATTTCATGTATTAGTAGCAAGTTACTGCTAACAGTAGTTCCTCCTAAATAGTAACATAACCCAAAGTAAGTTGGTCTATTAAAAATTAACTAAATGAGTGAATTGTCTTTGACTTCTTGAGTTATATTCACTTGTTATTCTTATCAGTGATGCACCTTCTCTGGTGTACCCCACACCTCCTGGATCCCAGTTGCAGAGGCTAGGACTGGAACGCCCTTCAGTCTCCCTGAGTGACTGCTATACTTGCAAAGTTTGGAAAGTAGGATGTAGTCCTTAGAACTCTCCTCTTTCAATATCTTCTGTTATGACTTGTGTCTAGATGTCCCCCTAAATCCTTTTATGGGCTTTTTCAGAGGTGAATGAATCTAGAGTGTGTGTGTAATGCTGTGATTAAGGAAGGGTGATTACTAAATCAGTCCACTTACTGGCTTGACACTGCCCTAATCCTGGCAGCCTAAATACAATATTACAAGGTCTGAAAGATGCTGTTAAAGTCCCATGTTGCTTTACTAGGTTCTGTCAGCCACAGACTGTTTCTCCCCTACTTTGTCTTCCATGTCACCCAGCTTGGAATTAGCCAGTTATGGGCTGAGACCTGTAAAACTGTGAGCTAAATAATCTTTTCCCTCCCTTTAACTTTGGGTGTTGCATATTTTGTCTCAGCAATGAGAGAAGTAACTAAGACACCTTCCTTTTGCCATACCTCCTCACCCCTCAGGTAATTTTCAATATTAAACAAGACAGGTGAAGAGAAATTTAGGAATAATAGCCATATTCTGTGCATCCCAATTTGTCAAAATAAATGATAAAATTATCTAATGAATTATTCTTTTGCTATCATTTAATGATAACCAGCAAAATTAAAAGGCACATTTCTACCCTTATCTTAAAGATTAATTTCAAGGACTATTTTAACGTTGTGAAATATTTATAGATTCATTCAATAAACCTTAATTGATGGCCTATTTTCTGAAAAAAGTGAAAATATCACAGAGTAGAATCAGCCTTACTCTTTGATGCCAAGAAAAACTAATACACCAGAAGAGACAGGTGTTTCTCCCACAGTTCAATCAGTCCAACATTACTTCTTAACTAATGGAAGAATAACCTTCCACCAAGACAGATTTGGGGAACTCTGGGCTTGCCAGGGAGGTCAGAAATTAGAGAGAAGAGAGGGAGGGAATTTCCTGAAAAAATGCACAGGACATGCAAGATTTTCAGAAAAGGATGGCCTGCAGTGGTGCCGCAGCCTGCTGTTTGCATCAGTGAGAGTGCTGAAAGGCTTGCCCTCACTGATGCCCTAGGGTAGAAATGGGAGACAGTTCAGTTAGCTGGAGTTGTGGGCTGGAAGACAGGAGAGGAATCGGAAAGTGGGATGAGCCGGATTGAGTATGTTAACCAGACCTATTGAATCTGGGGTTTCAGGGATAAATTTGGTTCAAAGCCACGATTTGGAGTTGCCTTTTTGGATCTACTGTGTTCTAGTCCTGAGTGTTAAGTCTCAGATCCTTCTATGAAGCTAGAGCAAAAGGTTCAGGCCAGTAATCAAGGTTTTAGATGATCTCTGAAGCTAGAGCAAAATAAAGTCATGTTTGCAGGGAGCAGGAGAAAACTTCAGCCACTTAACATCTTGCAATGTCAGTTACTAGTTTATTGCTAGTATAGTGTAGCAACTCAAAAATGATAACTTTCTTAGCCCATCAAGTAAACAGCTCCCTTTTATGTCAAATGTGTAGTAGTGCTTTTGCATAGATTTTTCCAGGCATCCCCATCCATACTAATGGGACCAGACAAAATAAAGGTCAAAAGAGGGGGCAGACTAGCTTAGTCTCTGCATTCCTATCTGGTAAGGGTCAGCGACAGGCTCCCAAGTTACCAACTGGGTGGTTGTTTGTACTTTAGATAAAATAAATCTAAGGCAAGTAATTTCCCTTCAAAACTGTGTTGCCTCCTTAGCAGAGTGATTTTCAGTCTGGCCGGAGCTGCCAGTAAAGCCAGGGATAGATGAGAGCTTAGAAAAAGTACCTTAAAGCCTGGATCGATTGCACTCTTGTTTTAAATACAATTTGGTTTCCATTCACAGGAAGAGTAGTGGCAAATTTCTTTTAGGCTGTCAGATTATGATTTAGAGCACTTACAGGGCAATTTGGCTTTGTTTTTCAGCAAAGCAGTAGAGGTGCCTACAAAAGAGAGACATCATCTCCCCTCCTTGCTTATCTGTGGTGAGTGCTGATGGAGGCGGACCTGGCTGATTTCAGAAGGAACTTGAGTGGGACGTGCCACCTGCCAGATAAACAACAGCAAGAAAATAAGAGCTAATTCTCACAAAGCGTGTCCTTTCCGACAGTCACGCAGATAACTTCACCTAGTGGTGCCGGTGCTCTGCCCTGGATACCAGAGGGAAGGGAGCAAGAGAGGTTGGTGCTTTGCTCCTACCCACATAACCCACAAGTGGTGCGGCCTGGAGCTCTCAGGGTCCACATGCTGAACACTAGCCCTGCTTGAGCATCTCTTGTGTGCCTGGGACATCCATGGAAGCCCGCAAGATCACAACAAATGAGGCTTCCATGACAAGGGCAGAGATGAGAAATGTGACTTAAAATAATACTTCATGATAAAAGGATGTTACATTCGATTTATGATGGAATGGTTAATCTGAATAACACTCCTCTTTTTTCTGGAAAAAAACTATTTGTTTAATCTGATAACTGAGTTAATTAAAAATCTCCTTTTCAGGCATTCACCAGCCAGGAAGACCTTTCTGGTTTTTGTTTTTGTTTTTTTTTTCTCTGAATTCCCCCTTTGCTAGATAAATGTAATGCTGAGCTCCCAGTGTCAGGACCAATTTAATTCATTTGCTCAATTAATTACAAGTTAAGAGAAAGAACTTTTGCAACATATTAGCTGTCTGTTGCTTTGGGATAATGACCAGCTGAATTGATGGACTTTATATAATGATCTGTTGCCATGGTGATGGGCTGTTCAGTGAGTGGAAGAGGATATTTCATCATTACTGCACTGATAAAGCGTGGAGTAGGAGCAGATGCAAATACAAAAGGTTTTCTTTTGCTCTGCAGTAACTGGGTCAATGAGACAGATATGAAAAATGTTTCAGATACAGTAGTGCAGCATCAAATGGAGACACAAATAATACCTATCTGAAGCCTGGGTAATTTGAAACAAAGCAATTTAACTTTCTGAGTTAGAAGCCTCTGTGTCTACAGTGAATCACCATGCTCTGCCTAAGACAACCATGGTCAGTGGCTGTGTACTTCATATCTAGGTATAATTTCTGCACAGTCAGTACACCCAACAAAAATGTTCCTTTGAGTTACTAGGATAGAAGGAAAAGAAATAAAAATGAGTCGGTGAATTTTATATATTGTGAATGTTTTAGAATCCCCATCTCTGCTCTGTGTGTGTGTGTGTGTGTGTGTGTGTGTGTGTAGTGTGTGTGTAGTGTATGTGTGTCTGTGTGTGTGTGAAGCTTAGAAGAAAGATACATTGGCTCTATCTTCCAGAAAGCCTCTTAAATTCTGAAATTAAGAATGATTTGATCTGGATTTTTCTTTGATTTTTATTCTTTATCTGAATTTAAAGTAGATAAACATAAGAGATGGTGATTTTACTATGGATATTTCTGAAACTTTTTTTCCCTCACTTTTTGACATATAAGCAAATAGAGCAGAGTGCTTGGTCATGTACAAGTATGGAAACCTAAAAGTTGCCATTTAAACTGTTTTTAATCGAATGATGAAAAACGTCTGCTAAACTGAGTCCCATGTATTTTTTGTCCCATGTCTCTGTTTCTTGATTTCTAACGACAGGATCATTTGCACATTTTCTTGAAATGTGGCAATGGCTGCAAATGCCAGCGGTTTGTAAGGAAAACGCTAACCTGTGTTGTTCACCAGAGACCTTTCTGTGACCCTGAAGCTTCGTTTTGAAGTAGCTATTTTGTCTTTTCTAATTCTCCCCACGCAACCCCAGACACATCAGGGTGAAGGTGGTTGGCGATGCCAACCATACACATGGATTTAGGTTTTCAAACATAAACCAATTTTAGATTATTGTCACCATTTTAAACACTGGGAATATCTATTGAATTAAATTAAGTAAATGAAAACATTTGAAAATGAGTGTTTTAACCATATTAGTCTACGTTGGTGATAAGAGAAAACAATAATTCCTGAGTGAAAATAATCTTACTTTTATTACGTTTGCAGTGCGTCATGAGCACATTCATCACAGGCAGCCGGTACACGCGTTACCCGTCTAACCCTTGGCCCCTCCTCCTCCTCGCCTTCCTCCACTTTGCATCCTTCTCATTTGCAAAGGATCTCTCACCCTCTGACCTGCGACCTACCTTTTATTTTGCTCATTATTTATGTTTTAGGGTTCCTGTATAAGAGAATCATGCAATATTTAAGTTTGTGGATCTGATTTATTTTACTGAATATGATAGCTTCGAGGTACATCGCTTTTCTACAAATAACTCAAGTCTCTCCTTTATGGCAGAGTTGTACTCCACTGTATACAGATTTCAACAAATATTTTAAAATGTAGTACTCTCGCCTTAGAAATTTCCATATTATTTTAAGGGAAGAGAGAAAACATTATTTTCCCATACCATTATGATCCTGACATGGAAAAATTATTGCAGTACCAAAATATATTTTTATATTTCTCTTTCTTGATTTAAATTGACTTCATGTATAAATGGAGAATTTATACATTTGCATTTATTTCCATTAACTAAGCTGGAAAAATGATTGCAAAATGGAATCTCTATATTATTAGCCCTCTGTTAGCAATATTAGGACTGAAAACTAGAAATGTATCAGTTATTTTCCTCTAAGGGAAAGTCAACTCTAGCCTCTAGTGACTGCTCTTTCTATCATAGCTTCTCTAAATTGAAATGTCACAGTCTTTTAAATATCTTAAATAGTTTTCCTCAAATAAACTCTGTGTCATCATGAGCAGAGTGTTGGCCTTTTTCCAATAAAGTGGAGTAAACACTTCTATCAATTTCTTCGTGTATCTTTATCTTAAGGAAATGAGACCTCCAAGCCTGATAGAGATATCAGGGCTTTCCTGGTCTTGACACCATTTATAAATTGGTTACCTGTGGATTTCATTCCCTAGCAGACGCATGTCTATATGTCATTGTGTAGTATGTATTTCAGATAACAACTCATGGTTAATACACTGTTTTGTTAGCTTCATGGCCTATTAGGAACTCACAAACCATCTTGCTAATGATGTACTTTTAAGGCATTGCATGTTAAAGTTTCCAGGCTTTTATAATAAAACACCTTGGAAAATTAAATCTAAGTTATAACCAATTGTGGTGTCTGTATTAGTCAGATTTTAATTGCCGGGACACAGTGCCTGACATAGGCAAAGTAAAGAAGAAATGACTGGGGTTTGTCTCACAGGTTCAGAGGTTTCAGTCCATGGTAGAAACGTCACGGCAGAAGGGAATGTCAGGGCAAATCAGCCCACCGCATGGCATTTGGAAGCAGAAGTGGGGCAAGAGCCTGGGAGAAAGGGGCCAGGCACCAGATATAATATTCCCCAGGGTCACACTTCCATTACCCACTTCGTCCAGCTAAAAGCCCATTCACCTACTGGGGTTGACTATAATGAAGTTCCAGTCTCATTCAATCTCCTCTCCAGGAGTCTCTTGATCCAGTTAAGCTTACAACCAAGATTAATCAGCAAAGTGTCTCATGGAGATTCACATTTTTCAATTTCTTCATGTGGTATGTAAAATATCATCTACATATGGACTCTTTAGAGCTCAAATGATTTATGATATGTAGAAGTTTTAGTTTGAAAAACATAATGATGAGCTTGCATTTGAGAGTTTAAAATCCTACCAGCATCTTTCCCTGCAGATCAGCTGTGCTGTCCATTTGGGAATATTCCCATGCTTTCATCACTTATGAACACCATAGTGCTTTCCTCCATAGTCAGCAGTTGGTCTTCTTGGAGCTGCTCATTATGTGGACCTCATGCCTCCTACATCAGCCTTCATCCTTCACTAAATCTTATCTATGGAGTATAGTGTGCATTTTACCCTGGTCTACACACAGCTGCCTCTGACTTCCCAGACACTGATCCTTTTGCTAATAAATCTGTAACACTCTCTGACAAGCATCATCATTTTTCAAAGGGAAAGGTAGAAAGGGGATCCTTTCAAGATGCTTGTTCTTAGGTGGACAGTGATGAGAACTCAGATGCTCTTCACTCAATACAGATATCCCTACAGAAGGCACTTATCTGTGAAGCCCAGAGCTTTCCCTGGCAGTGCAGTTCTTCTCTGCAGTTTGGCTACAATAACTTCAGGTGCTCCATAAGTAGTATAAAGTTCATCTGATTTCAAAGACTTGACATGAGACAAATGAACATAAATTATCTTGTTTGTCTTTTTGTATTGGTTATATGTTCCAAAGCTAATAGCTTGTACCTTTTAAATTTAATACAAATTAAGATTAATTTAATCTTCTTTTTCATTTTTCTAAGCATAACTACTAGGAAATTCAAAACTACTTGAGGAATGTAATGAATGTGTCTACACTGGATGGTGCTGATCTAGGTAAATCTTCTCAGCTTCCACCTTTGGCACTGATCCTGGAAGCTTTTGTGGTTCTGACCACTGCTTCTCGAGGATCCACGTGGGCATCTCACTGTCCTGTGAGAATGCTAAGTGTTTGTTCTGGCAGCTTTACAACCACACTCTGCTCTCAGACTATCTTTTCATTTAGCTTTTCTTATTTCCTGCTGAAGAACATATTTTTCTTTCCCATTGGTCTTCTCTCAGTTTGTATAGTAATTCATTTGTCCCAGGACTGGACCTGTCTTCCTTTGGGTATAGATAGGAGAAAAAGACTAGATATTTCATGGTTCATTTCTTCTGGTGAAATAGTTAAGGGAATTACTTCTTGATCTTTTCAAGTTATAGTCCAGTCTGTTAATAAATACTGCATAAATGTTTCTTCCCCAGCAGTCACTTTAAACATTACATTTATACAATTTCATGTGGCAAATTGCAAACTCTACCTCTGTAAACCATTTTCATTTGTGACTTCTTCCTTTTTTTTATTTTAAAAGTAAAGGAACAAAAACATATTAACAAACAGCCACTTACAAAGTAGCTCAAGAATAGTACAATCAAAACTGAATTACAGACAAGGTGACAGGGAATTAATAATGGTTGTTGTATTACATATTGATGACTTTGAAGTGTATACTCAGGAAAATAAATATAGACATGTAAGATTGATCAAACAACTAATCATTAACTGTTCCTTACAATAAAGCAACCTAAGTCAGTAGTACAACTATATTAGCTATCCTACATATACATACATACATACATATATACATACATACATATATACATACATAATTATCCCTTTCTTCCTTTTCTCTTTCCCCTCATCCCACTTGCTGTTTACTTTGAGCAGTTTTCTCTCATTTCACAATGTTTATCATACCTCCTAATTTATATTCACACTTTCAGGTTCTTACACTAGTGATACAATACGTTACTTACACATGCATATCTGACTTATTTCACTTATGAGTATGGTCTCTAATTGTGACCATTTGCCTATAAAAGCCTCAACTATGTCTTTCTACATAGCTGAATAATATTCCATTATATAAAAATGCCAGGTTTTTTTTTTTAATCCAGTCCTCATTGGATGGACATTTGGGTTGCTTCCACA
Source organism: Dinomys branickii (assembly GCA_004027595.1). Lineage (NCBI taxonomy): Eukaryota > Metazoa > Chordata > Mammalia > Rodentia > Dinomyidae > Dinomys > Dinomys branickii. The sequence continues at coordinate 68,064 of PVLD010008283.1, read as the reverse complement.
ATGTAGCTATGACAAATTGTGCTGCTATAAACATAGGTGCACATATATCACTGTGATATGTTGTTTTCAGATCTTCTGGGAAAATACTCAGAGGGAAAATAGCTAGGTTGAATGGGACCTCTAGACCTAGTCTGCTGAGGAATCTCCAAACCGATTTCCACAGTGGTTTCACCAGTCTGCATTCCCACCAGCAGTGGAGAAGAGTTCCTATTTCTGCACAGCCTTGTCAGCATTTGTTATTAGTTGATTTTTTAATGCTAGCCATTCTTACTGGGGTGAGATGAAATCTCAATGTTGTTTTATTTTGCACTTCTTGAATGACCAATGATGTTGAACATTTTCTCATATATTTGTTTGCCATTTGTATTTCTTTATCTGAGAAGTGTGTATTCATAACAGATGCCCACTTTTGGATTGGGCCTTGCTTTGACCATTTTCCAAATGGCACAGAAAGTTGAGGTTGAAATTACTATCACTGTCATTATAGCAATTCAGTTTAACCAATGCATTTTTACCTGTCATCAGCTTTATGCCTGGTCTTTCATAATTTCCCTAGTCATCAGTAGAAACTACTATTAGGAATTACCGAACCGGTAATCCAGTAATGATAAAACACAAAGGTTTGAATCTCTAGCTGAATATGAAGTTTATTTAAAAATACAATTTTTGCCTATGAACCACATATTATTGTTTGGAAAAAGTGAATAAAATTATTAGACACAACAAATTTTTAAAAATTTTAGATATTTCAGTGTGAAATAAGTCATAGAGTGGAAAAATTATATAAAACAAGCATCCAATTAAATCAACTGTTAGGAATCATCCATTTTCATTTCTTTATTTTTCACTATAGTTTTTCTAAGTAACTGGCCATCCCTAAACATTGTGAGTTTGAATCAGGTGATGAGATCTTGTCAAACCAGCCTAGAAAGTGGGTATCACCTGTCAATAAGGGAAAATCAGGAAGAGCACATAAAAAGAATTCCCAAAGCCCTCTACCTGGGGCCCGTCAGAGAGTGCCATCTTCAGTGCTTCTCACAAGAACTCAAGCAGGTTTTTGAAAGGATGACCTAGACCTGACATCACCTTGAGGAGGAAGGGTACAGAAGGTGGCCACCATTGAGTTCTTGACCACTTTGTGCTTTCTTCCACAATGGATCACTCTTGCCCTGTACATTGTATTTCTTCCTACTTTTAACTGGCCAACACTTACTCTGAAGAGCATGTGTCTTTTCCTACCTTTAACAAATATAAAACTGTGTTACTTTTTGCTCTTCACTTGACCAATTTTTTTGTTCAGAACAGAAAAGAACCAGAAAGCATCTCTGTAAGAAGAACACAGACCCCCAGGTTTTACTACCAGGTTGGGTTTGTATTTATTAAATTTTACTGAGGTATAGCAGTCTTACATGAATGTTTGTAGGATGGACACTTGGATATATTTTGGCAGATGTGTATACCATGAAACCATCAACACAATCAGAACACTGAACACATTTGAAAGCTTTGTTCTAAATCACTCCTCCTCCTCTCCTGTAACTCTTCCCCGAAGTGGCCACTGATTAGTTTTATGTCAGGTCAGGGTATATCTTATATAAATGGGATTGTATATTACATAGTCTTTTTGTTAGGATTGATTTGCTCAAATTTTTTCAATATTCATCTATATATTTGTATTGATAAGGCAAGAAAGACTCTATTTTTCTATTTTTAACTCCATATTAAACGAAATCACTTAAGCTGCAGTTCACCCCAGTCATCTTGGTTAGTTATTAACTCAAAGCAGAGTCACAAAATAGAAGCAAAACAAACGGAAAATTGTGAAGCGGGCTAAAAGTTAAACTACAATGGTCATTTAAAATTCAGTGTCTGACCTTCTGGGAGAAGTAAATTTTGTGAAAATTATGTGACATTCTTGTAGGATTTCAAAAAATGAGATAACGGTTACTATAAAAACCTAAAATATACTTAAATTAAAGGTGAGACCCAGATTGGTGCAGATATCTTCTCTAGCTCCTGGTTATAGACTGTCCATCAGCTGGCTCAGTAAAGCTTTGTTTGTTCAAGCCTTTTCAGTTTTCTTGTGAGTGCCTTTCTTGATAGACTTGCTTACCATATCAGTGTGACCCATGATTAATTGTTTTCAATGCTGCACACTATTTTTGTAAGGATGTACTGAAATGCATCTATTCAGGCATGTACTTATACATATTTGGACTGTTTCTGCCCTCACAATAATGACAAATAAACCTGCCATGACCATAATTACTATGCAAGCTTTTGTAGGGACATATATATTCACTAACCTTGAGTGAACACCTAAGTTTGTCGCATCTGAGTCATGGTACTTTTGTTTTCAGATTTTCAGAAAATGTGACTTTCCAAAGTGCCTGCATTGCTTTTTCACACCATGATGGTATGAACGTTCCACTTGCTCATCATTCCTAGCACCGTGTGGTGCAAAGTGTTTTGTTGAGAAATGTATTGATTGCTAAGCACTTGGAAATTTTGTACATCTTCCTGTTATTAATTATTTTGAGCCCAGGAAATACACTTTGTGTGATTTGAGTTTTTAAAAATTTGTTCACATTGTATTTATTTTCATGGGCCAGAATAAGATTTGTCTTGGGAAAGGCTTGCTATACACTGGAATGTATATGTATTCTGCAGTTGTATCATGGAACATTTTATAAATGTCAGTTCTATAAATTCAATTAACAAACTGCATTTCAAGTTTTCTTTCTGATGTCTTATAGTATTGTAGCATATGTTTCTGTAGTATTGCTATATTAACTGTAGAGAGGGGTGTTGAGATACTGTGCTCTAAATGTAATTCTAGTTATTTATCCTACTGTAATTTGTAGTTCTATTATTAGTTGCTCCTGTTTAAGATTTTGCTATGACATCATTGTGTTGTGAATTGACACTTTCCATTCCTGTAAATACTCTTTGCCTTGAAAAGTATTGCTATTAATTAAGCCACTGCAGGAATCTCTTGACTAGTATTAGCTTGGTCTGGTAGCTTTCTACAGATTCATTTACCTATGGTCAACCTCAAAATGGAAAAATATCCAGAAATAAACATTTCATAAGTTTTAAATGATATGCACTATACTGAGTATTATGATCAAATCTATCTTGCCTGGGAATTGAACCATTCCTTTGTCCAGGAGATACATACTATATATGCTACCTACCCACTAGTCACTCGGTAGCTATCTCAGTTATCAGATTATGTAGTTGCATTCAAGCAAACTTTCTTTTCCTTGTGAAAGATTTGAAGCCTATCCAAATTAGAAGTTTTAAAACAATATGTATAAGTTCATTTGCTTCTCTATGACTAATACCATAATTCTAATTTGAGAACAGAATGTAAAAATTATTTAGAAGAATTCTTTTTAGAAATTACTTTAGTGATCACTGCAACTTCCCCATCAAACGCTCACATTCATTTGTTCATGTGTGGATGCTCTGTTTTAAAATCTTTCACTAGCTTCTATATGTTAAGCACCTGATCTCTATGAGACACAGGGATGGCTCCTCTGCAAATGTCAGAGGATGAGTGTGCTCTGTGGTGCCTAGGATCAAGGGCAGAAGCCACAGAACAAGTAAATCAGTATTTAAAATTGTAAGGAGTGTTGTAAGAAAAAAATCAATAAAAAATAAACACTGTAGGTATCAGGAGGTTATCACACTATTAAGTTCTCTCATATTTGGTACACACTTGAGTTTGGGGTCTCTGTTATGGGTCAGGATCTACCCTTTTGTCACTAAGAGAAACAAACGTCATGGCCACATTCTTCTGGGAGAAGTCATCCAACTAGAATTCAGTGGAGCAAAGGTGATTTGAGTCACCATTGCCCGGTAGATAGAGATTCTGGAGTTCCTCCTCGAAGAAGCCCTAATTTAACTCTGCTCAATCATAATGTTACCATTATGGAATTAGAAATACTACCAAATTTCTCAGGTTTTCTTTATGGTGGTTTAATTTCTATTTGAGGGGGGAAAATATTCCTAATGGTTAGTTTATATTTCAAATTTGTCCCTCTGAAATAGATTTGCTATATGATTATGAAGCCTGGTAACTCATTAAAAAATTTCATACCTCCTAGGTCCACAGCATGACCTCAGGTCTTAGAAATGAAAAGAACAAGATCTCATTTCCACCTATAAGAGATTTCACCCTATAACAACAGGAAGATAAATACATAAAGAATGTGGCTCAGGTAATTGAACACCTGGAGGGAGAATCTTCTTGGCAGTTTGTGCGGAGACATGGAGATGGCTCCCACTCTCTGAGCAAGGTCAGCAATGATGCAGCTGTTAGAGAGAGGTCAGTGGCTGAGGAGGCTTCCCAGGCAAAGAAACTGCCCATGCAGGGTGAGGGACAACCACATGTGTCTCTAACTCATGATTTTTGAAGGACTCATTTGTCAGCACTGAGATCATATTTATAAGTAAGAGCATATCCACACCCAGGAGCAGAATTCTTGAAGGGGGTCATATTGGATCAGGTCAGAAGTAAATGTGGAAAAACACTGCCAATGATATCTTGAGAAGATACCTGTGTGCCCATGTGCTGTGCACTGCAGCCTTAAACCCAAGAGCAAAGGAGTGGAATCTGCCTCCATGTTCACTGATGTATGAATGATAACGAAATTGTGACAGTGAAGGTGGTAATGTACTATTATTCAGACTTAGAAAAAGAAACGTTGCTATTTGCAACAACACAAATGAGTCTGTATGACATAATGTCAAGTGAAACGAGTCAGGCAGAATGGTATAGGTGCTGACTGATCGCACTTATGAAAAAGGTAAATTCATAGAAACCAAGTGGAATGGTGGTCACAAGCAGAAGGGGAAAGGAAAATGGAGAGATGCTGGTCAAAGAATACAACATTTTGATTATGTAGGATGAGTAACTTCTAGAGATCTAATGTGCAGCCTGAGAACTGTAGCTAGCAATACTATAACATGTACTGAAATATGCCCAAAGAGTAAATCTTAAGTTTTCATCACACACATGTTAACTAGGTAAGGAAATGGGTATGTTCATTAGCTAATGAAGTAGTCAGTTTACTATGCAAGTGTATATCAAACCATTATGTTGTATATCTTAAATACAGACACTTTCAATTCAAATTTAGAAAAATTAGGTAAGTTAAGTAAAAAAAATCATCTCAAAGAGAAGCATTAGACAGAAGAAAAGTTATGAAAAACGGATAAGAGACAGAAGAAAATGTATAGTCATGGCGGCAGGAAGGGGAGCACTTTGACTTCCCATGTGTTTCCCCATAACATTGTGTCTGTCCCATCAGGATGGCAAATACAGCACTTTCAACACCAATCATCCCAACACCTCATCCTGAGGTTCTCACAGCTCTTCATAAGATCACCTCCAACTCCAGCCCCCATTCTCATAAGTCACACACTCATGTGAGGGCCTTTTTCCTCCATCTTTTCTCAGACTTGGACAGAATAACTGAAGCCTGTGCTCCGAGTTCTAAGAACAAGTTGCATGGCGGTGGTGGTGTGCGTGGAGTGAGGTTGATGCAGGATAGCACACAGGGGGCACTGCCCTGTGCTGTGCAGAATGCTTCTGGTGCCAAAAGGAGAGAGTGTGGTTTGCAAAGCCTGAGACCCCTCGTCCTTTGCTTCACTGCGACTGGGTTACAACAGCTCAGCTCCTTGGACACACAGTTCAGGGAACTAAGTCCCACCTTAGGTCATGGAGAAGCAATGATGTCACTGATCTCTCTTGCAGCTGTGCTTCAGGCCAACCATGAATCCCCAGGGTCCAGAGCCACCAGCCACAGAAGCCAGGGAGGTGTCAACAGGTCCATTTTTCCTTTAAGAAGCATGAGGGTGCCTGTATGTCTTCATTTGATGCTCCTGGGACAGAGTGTCACATTTCTGTCTGGAGCATGGGGGATAGTGCAAGAGGCTTTTACCTTTGGGGAGTGCATGCAGGGGTTTGGGGGACCATATTGTCCAGTTGAGAAGTAGGTCAAATAATCACACAAATCAGTATAAAACTGCACCTGTGACAAAGTGCTTTGGAAAAGATGTTGGGGGCAAAAAGTACGCTGTGGGGGCAGAAAAGGATGCTCCATTGAGTGAGACAGAGAAGGAGCTCATGATGAAAAGGTGAGGCTGAGGAGTTGGAAGAGTATAGATCAAGGGAACTGGGCTTGGGAGGTGGGGACTGGGCCTGGTAAGGACAACTGTAGATGGAGGTGCAGTGTAAAATGTGGTGGGGAAAAGGGGTCCACCAGAGATTCGTACAGGAGTGTGTGACAGTGCCTGATTTCAGAGAAAGGCTGCCAATTTTTACTGGGTTGATTCCTGAAAGAGAACTACAGTATTTACTTTTTAGGCCAGTGGAAGTGAGGTCTATTTACACTCTGACCATCGCTTCTCGCCCTTATGGCTAAGATCAAGTAACAATCTGTCCATAGCCTCTCCTGTGAGCCTTCTTATGATGCTTTGTCATGATTAATAAATAAATCATTTCCATTTTACTTTGTGTCCCAGCCAGAGCAGACTTTATGCATCTTGGACCACTCTAATGTAGGTCTGCATTTTACCAGTGTTACAGGCACACCCCTAAGCCCCAGGGAAGTCAGAGTGAGCATGAACACTTGTATCTGTCAACCTTCAGGTACACATCAGGGAAGGCAGGGAGCCAATCAGAGTAGGGAAGGAGGTTCAGAATCCAGTGGCTAAGGACGGCCACTTACTCGTCTATCATCCTGAGCTGCTGAGCCAAAGAAAGACCAATGCCGGCAGGCAGTCTCCAGGGCCTATTTCACAAATTCAGGAGGTAAAGATGGATTCTAAGACTTCTATACTCATGTCTCTAAGACAACATGTTATTTCACCTTTGATAAAATGTGGCAGCTTTCTGCTTTGCATTACTTATGATCTTTCTTCTATTGTAAAAAATAGAAGAGTTCGAGGTCAATGTGGTGGGTTGGCTACCGACATATCATTTTAATATGATTTAGATCAATGGCTTGTATTAAATGTTTGTGTATTTTAGCAGATAAATATGGCTTAAATCATTATATATATATATATATATATATATATATATTGGCTTATAAAATAAACTCTTAGGATTACTAACGTAGCTATAGGCCATCAATGTTGCAAATTATACACACTAATACTTCCTGTACAACATCAAATTCTTACACATATACTTACATTTTCTCCTGTTTACTCACTGTGAGACAAACAGGTCTGGCTTTAGGTTTAACATTTTAGAGATGTGGAATCTGAATCACAGAGCATGAACAACTTGCCCCAAGAATTATCAGTTCTGTCAAAGCAAAACTTGCACCAGTCAACAGGAAATAGGAAAGAATTTATCCGAGCTTTTGCAGCAGGAACAAAGGCCAGAACCAAATGTAAACGCATGTCTGCCAAGACGGAGTGGTGGAATTTTCAACAGCTGAGAGGATCGAAGGGCATTAAAGGATTGGATGATCAGTGGGAGTGTTCAGCACATGGAATTAGTCCTGAGTCTGGAATGTTTTCCTCTGGGACAGAAAGGCCAGCAGCCTGTGCTGATTAGTGTCCGCTGAACCCAGACCCTGTCCTCCCTGAAGATCTCTCTGAGGTTTACAGCTCCTAAGGGTTACTGGTAGGCCCTTGAGAGTGGAGTCTTGGGTAGTGAAACTGGTAAGAGCCTTTTGAACAAATTTACGTTTCAGAGAGCAGAGAAAATTTCCGTGGCAAATTTTCTGAAGTAAATGCTCCAAGAAAAGGAAGTTGGGGGGTCAGATCTAGGCTCCGGAAGCATCTTGTGTACTGTTTGATCATGCGGAGGGTGGGAAGATCTGCTGAATGGTTTGGAAAACACAGGCTGAGCTCTGAGAACTGTGTGTGAGTTGAGGCATTTATGTTCAGCCCGTGGAAACACAATTTCCCCAGCTCAGGCTCTCTGTTTTCCAGCACCTGCTTAGATCCAGTGTGATGGCAGGCCCAAGAAAGGCTCAGAAAACTACTGAATAAAGAGATCGACTCTCTTCCTGGCCCTCATCACTTTTTAATTAAAATAACCTGGAAAGAACACCATGCTCTTCTGGGATCCTTTCCTCCCCTGCCAAGAAGTGCAGGGACATAAAACGTGAGCAAATGGATGGTAGCTCTTGAACCTTGGGTGATTCTTCTACTTGTTTTATTCATTAGCTGGAAAGAGAAAAAATCAGACAATGGGAAGAGTATCTCCTAAACAGGAATGGATGAGCCACATGACTGAAATTTTCCTTTAAAGACCTGGAAGAAAAACTAGTACCATTAAAAAAAAATTGCTTCCCCTCCATCTGTGTGAGCAAGCATCTGGACATCATTAATTCAGGCAGCCATTGATAGCACCACTTAGACCACAGAATTAACAACTCTTTAACTAAAGTAGTATGGAAATGAGGTCACTGCCGAGGAATTATTGTCTGAAAGGGCAAAGTCTTAAAACGTGGAGTTAATAAGTTGCCATTTTTACTAACTAAATATTTTCCAAAGACAGCACCCTTGGAGCAGAGAGACACTAGATAGAGAAGAAACCCCATGATTCCCAGGAGGGCCCATGCCGGCCGCTCTGCAGGGATGTCGCTCATCATGACTTGCGTTCATGTTCAGAGTGGAATTTGGATAGGCGAGTATTTTACACAATTCATCTTCTCCCTTCACAATGAATACAAATATTTCACAGTCCTTGATAAATTGTGTTTTTGTTTGTGATGTCCTCTTATGGGTTTTTCATTTAAGCTCTAATGATTGTGATTCTTTAGGTAGGTAGTTCATTTATCATTCTATTAAACCTAATACCTACTAATTAATTCTCTTAAACCTAATACCTGCCAAGCATTGGGCCTGGCCCTGATGTACAGGAATGCGGAACATCGTGGTGGTGCTGCTCTCAGAGAGGTGATGGTTAAATGCGGAATTTTGGCATGAACAGAAAATGCTCAATATGTATTATGGGTCTCAGTTAAAGATGTGTGGAGTTAACATCAATATTGTCTTCAAATAGATTTGTTGTTAAAATCAGACTCTAGGATGTCTCCTTAACTGATCCACTGTCCCAATATTCCTGTCTAATTTCTTTAAGTTTTTATTTTTAAAGACATTTTAGGCTTAGAGCAAAATGAAAAGGAAAGCATAGATATTTCCCTAGCGCCCCCACTTCTCACACATACATAACTTCGGCAGCCCCCATCAGAACAGAATTTGTTGCACCTAATGCACTTACATCTGCTCATCTTTATTACCCAAATCACACTGCAGTTTATTTTGGCCATTTCACAAATTTTGGAATTGCACAAATTTATAGTAGTATGTGTTCACTAGCATAGTATCACACCTGCATAGTATAGTAGTACTATCCACCAGCATAGTATCGAACCAATATACTACAGTAGTACTATCCACCAGTGTAGTATCGCACCAGTGTACTATGGTAGTACTGTCCACCAGCATAGTATCGCACCAGCATAGTATAGTACTACTGTCCACCAGTGTAGTATCATACCAGCATAATATAGTAGTATGTATCCACCAGCATAGTATTGCACCAGCATAGTATAGTAGTACTACCCACTAGTGTAGTATCGCACCAGCATAGTATAGTAGTACGTATTCACCAGTGCAGTATCGCACCAACATCGTATAGTAGTACTATCCACCAGCATAGTATCACACCAGAATAGTATAGTAGTACTGTGCACCAGTGTAGCATTGCACCAGCATAGTATAATACTACATATCTACCAGCATAGTATTGCACAAAACAGCTGCATTTCCCTAACACTGTCCGTGTGCTGCCTATGCATCACCTCTTCTGTTCCAGTCCCCGGAAACACTTACCTTCTTCCCATATCCATAGATTTGTCTTTTTCATCATCTCACAGAGTGGAAACATATCATGTGCTTCGTTTTCAGACTGGCCTCTTTCATTTAGTAGTACCCATTGAAAGGTCCTCCTTTTGGGATGGTACAGCTCATTTCTTCTTATCACCAAATAGTATTCCCTTGTCTGGATGTATCACAGCTTATTTACCAGTTCCCATACTGGAGGATATTTTGGTTGCTTCTAAATTCAGAAATTTATCAATAAAACTGCTGCAATCATCTGTATTTATGCTCCTTGTACAAACATAAGTTTTATAACTAACTTGCAGAAATAGCAAGGGATATGCTTGATTTATTATATGGTAAAAGAATATTTAGTTGTGCTAGGAATTGCCAAACTCTCCTCTGAAGTAAGTGTACCATGGTGTGTTACTACCAGTGCAAATGAGTGAGGTTTCTGTGACCCATGTTCCATCATGGGCGATGTCAGTGGTGTAGGGCTGGGCTGTAGTGGTACGGATTTCATTGCTCCAGTATGCAAATTTCTAGTGACATAGACTATTGAGCATCTTTTCATGTTTATGTTTAGCCATGAACATGTTTTCTTTGACGAGATATCTGATAGATCTTCTGCCCCCTTTTTTATTCAAGCTGTTGTTTTCTTATTGTTGAAATTTTTAATTTGTGTATTTTGTTAAACTTCCCTTGGTAGATGTTTCTTCCCTCTAAAATAAGATGGACAAACATTTTCCTTCTACCAGCAATTTGTGTTTTCATCTCCCAGAAGTGTCTTCCACATAGCAGAGCTTTTGAATTTTAACCAAGTCTAGCCATTAATTATTTATATCATGGATCATGCCTTTGGTATTGTATAATTTACTTTTTAAGGTGTTATGCTTGATACATTGTGTCAACCTAGGGAGTCTAGAAGTTCGGCTGAGTGTCTCAGCAGGAAGCCAGGGTGCTTACTCTGTGTACATCCTCATCCTGTGGAAGAGGAGGGCGTGGAGATTGTGTGAGAACTACACGCCCCCTGGGTGGGGGTCACCTGTTCACAGTGTAAGGGAGGGAAAGAGGCTGCTAGCCCACTATTCCTCCCTTTTGCCCTTGTTTTTTTTTTTTTTTTTTTTTTTTTTTTTTTGTCTGTGCTCTGCTGCAATCAATGTTTGCCCTGTGCTATGTGCTGCTCTGCCTCAGAACCAGCCAGGTATGGACTGAAACCTCCACAAACTGTAAGCTAAATAAACCTTCCCTTCCTTCATTTTGGGCATTGGGTATTTTGTCTCAGCAACGAGAGAAAACTAACCAAGAACAAGAAAATACTAAATTATGAGTAGAAATTTCTAGATCCGCTCCCAAGAATTTATGAAGGCAGAGGAACTCTGGGTTCATGGCATTGAATCACATTTATTCCATTAAAAAATAACAAGTATATTTACAGTATCCCGTGAAAAAAGCCCATAATTTCACTTCCAAAAGCACCTCCTCCTCTACCTTCCTGGAGTAGCAATAAGGAAAGAAAAGTGAAAGCACATTCCTCTAGCAGTCTGGAAGCAGCCGCCCTGCTTGTATGCTCGTATCCTGAGTGCTACATGGACATAGGCTCGGAGTCTGACCATGACCTCGGAAGAATAGGCTTATAAATATTTGTCTTATATCATATGATTCAGCTAAAATATTTTTGGCTTTTGGTGATATTTAAATCAACAGTTTTTTGGCTGGGGATTTAGCTCAGTGGTACAAGTGCCTGCTTGGCAAGTGCAAGGTCCTGAGTTCAATTCCTAGTACAAAAAAAAAAAAAAAAAATCAACGCTTTTCATATAATGAATTAAAATCCATAATGAAGAGTTAATCTTTGACAAAGGAGCTAAACAAGCTCACTGGAAGAATAATAGCCTCTTTAATAAATGGTGCTTGAAAAATTGGCTGGCCACTTGCCAAAGACTGAAAACAGATCCAGGTCTATCACCATGCACTAAACTCAAGTCAAAATGGATCACAGATCTCAATATTAAAACAGAAACACTAAATCTATTGGAAGAGAAAGTAGGTAAAAATCTTGAAGACATAGGAGTAGGCAGAGAGTTCATGAAGAAAAACTAATCCAAAAGGGAAATACCTCAAAGAATCAACAACTGGGACCTCATATTACCGAAAAGTTTTTGCACATCTAAAGAAATCACCAGCAGAGTAAAAACCAACAAATTGGGAAAAAATCTTAGCTGGCTTTCCCTCAGACAAAGGTCTTCTATTTAGAATGTATAAAGAATTAAAAAACATCAACCTCCCCAAATTCAAAGACCCAATCCAGAAATGGGCATCTGAGGTGAATATACACTTCTCAGATAAAGAAATACAAATGGCAAATAAATACTCGAGAAAATGTTCAACATCATTAGTCATTCAAGAAATGCATATTAAAACAACAATGAGATTTCACCTCACCCCAGTAAGAATGGCTAGCATTAAGAAATCAACTAATAACAAATGCTGGCAAGGCTGTGGAGAAATAGGAACTCTTCTGCACTGCTGGTGGGAATGCACAATGGTGAAACCACTGTGGAAATCGGTTTGGAGATTCCTCAGCAAACTAGGTCTAGAGGTCCCATTCAACCTAGCTATTTCCCTTTTGGGTATTTTCCCAGAAGATCTGAAAACATCATATCACAGCGATATATGTGCACCCATGTTTATAGCAGCACAATTTGTTATAGCTATATTGTGGAAGCAACCTAAATGTCTATCCACTGAGGACCAGATAAAAAAATTGTGGCATTTTTATATAATGGAATATTACTCAGCTATAAAGAAAGACAAACTTGAGGCTTTTATAGGTAAATGGTCACAACTAGAGACCAAACTCATAAGTGAAATAAATCAGATGTGTATGTGTAAGCAAAGTACTACATCATTAGTGTAAGAACCTGAAAGTGTGAATATAAATTAGGAGGTATGTATGATAAACATTGTGAAATGAAAGGAAATTGCTCAAAAGTAGAGAGCAAGTGGAATGAGGAGAAAGAGAAAAGGAAAAAAGGGATCATTATATATGTATGTATTTACATGCAGGATAGCTAACATAGTTGTACTACTGACTTCTGTCACTTCATTGTAAGGAACAGTTAATGATTAGTTGTTTGATCAATCTTGCATGTCTATATTTGTTTTCTTAAGTATACACTTCAAAATTATCAATATGTAATACAACAGCCATTGTTAATTTCCTGTCACCTTGTCTGTAATTCAGTTTTGCTTGTAATATTCTTGTGCTACTTTGTAAATGGCTGTCTGTTAATATGTCATTTTTTTACTTGTAAAATTTAAAAAGTAACATAAAAATAATTAATTAATTAAGCTTAATAAAATATTTAAAAATATACCACACCTAATGGAATGAATATGAGAATAAACAGAACAGAAAGCATGAGGGTGGGTTTCACATATGGAAGCTAATAGTGGTCATTGGAAGTTTATTTTCTGAGTGAACATATGTGCATCTGTTGCTATGTGAGATGCAGTTTTTATTCATTACAGAGACTTTAGAAGATTTAAAGCCACTTTTTCTGTGTAATAAGCTTTACTGAATCTGGTTACATATGTACAGATGTGTTGATTGGAGTGTTTGTGGGCTTGTCATCTGGTGTCTTTCCCTGTTATTAGTGTATATTTGCTACCTGCTTTTGCCCTCCAGAATGCAACTTGCTCAAGTTGATGCATTTGTGCCTTCAGGCAGTGAAAGGCCCTTATGTGAGACTAAGCACATCACTAGACACTCTCACTCTGTGATTTCTTCCCATGACTTTACTTCATCTCTACACTCCCATATCTTCTAATTCTACCTTTTGAGCCCTCCTTCACAGGCACATTCTCTGTAAAGAAAAGATGGACAAAGTAGTAACTAGATCTTCATATTTTTCCTTGGTTGGTGGAGGAGACACAGGTAGAAGAACTTGGAAGGGCATGGTCATCACCTCTATCTTATGGGGTATAAAGAGTATCTGAAGTCTGAACTTTTCCCCACAGGAAGTGACCAGTGATTCTCTTCTTTCCTTCTCAGGCTCATGGACACAGCTCCTATGGTCCTCACTCATTTTAGTGTCCCTGGCCCGTAAAAGGCTGTGACTGGGATTTGTTAACCCCCATGGCCTGCTTTGTCCTGGCTTCTGTCCCTCGTCAGAACTGAGGCCCCATCTTTGAAAAGCTTCATCTGGAAGCAGATTTGCTCTCTGGAGAGCGCTAATATATTTGTTCTTGGTAAAAATCCATATGGAGATGACCATGATCAGGAGGAGATGGTAGCCCACAGGAGGCTAAAGTACTCAGCTTGGGATCTGTGCAAGCCAGTCAGTGAAGCTCGCTGTTGTCACTGATCAGAATCCAGAGCCAGTGTCAGTGATTGCTATTACCAGATCCCCAAAAAGCACAGTTAGGTCAGTGACTTCAGATGCCCTCTCTTTCTCCTCCCGCCTTTATCTTCCTATTAATATCCCCCCAAAGACATCACTCTAAACTTTATGAGGATTCACCTTAAAAAACACATTGTTTCAGGAATATCAGAGGGTGTAAGCACTTATTAATATTTTAAAAGTCATTTGCTTAGCATTACTGGTAGAACACATATCTTGGAAAAATAATTATAACAATTATGAAATTCATTATTAAAAGAAACTGAAACAACAAATGTTCATTAAAATTTAAACCATGTCATTTAAAGATGTCAATGGTGCATAGATTTTAATTTAACAAAAGCAAGTCAGTCGTTAAAATACAATTTGTCAGTGTAACCTAAACATTATAGGGAGATATACAATGAACATGAATAAGCCTTTCAACATTGACATGTGTTTATTCATGTATTAAGTACCTTAATTTAAAGTAATCTAATACCAGTTGTAGTTAAAGCATTTATATTACATGCTTAGAGGGTCATGCAATGATCCTCTCCTAGGTTCTCCTGCCTTTACCTGTGGCCTGTCAAGCATTCTCTATGCTACCCTCAAACTTTGCATTTTGTAAGGCCTCCCCCAGCATTTTTTCACATCTCTATGCATCTTGGATACCTGGAGAATGCCCAGAGCCACTCAGTGCTGTGCCCGGACCCCTCATTATGCTGAAGGCCTCTGGCTCCTGTGATCCCAGAGTTTCACAGCACTAGTGCTGCTTATCATGCTCAGCTGCACAACCTGTTCACAGCCAGCGAAGCCTCGTCCTCCCCCGGAGCACCTCTGCTCTCCCCTCTGACTTCCCCGAACTCTGCTGCAGTGCGCATTCCTTGTTGTGTCATGCTGCTCCATTTCACACACGTGCCCTTCCTCCCTCCCGAGAGGGTCGGCTCACATACACGCTTGTGTCTTCTCCATGTGCCACTGCCTCGAATGTGCAAGTAGTCACAGATTATTATGGAGGTGTTGAGACATGTAGCTGAGCCATTCTGGACAATTTAGTGGAAAGCTCTGCAGCATTCACATGGCTTAATTAAGGAAGGAGCCCGTGGCACTTTCAAATTTACCATTTTTCATATGGAATGTTTGTAAGCACCTCTGAAGGCCCATCGTGTGGGAGAACTTATACTCATGATGACATGTAAATTACAATAATCATGTGTCCATATCAAGGAAAGTTGATCTCCTTTGATGTGTAATCCAGCTGGATCCTGAATGCAGACTTGTGACTTGGGCCTTGTGACCCCAGTTTCAGAAGGGTAGATGTGTCCAAAGAAAATAGACTCTCTGGGTGGACATTCAGCTTAATAACTTGTGAATAACTTGGTTATATATTTCTTAAAAGTAGTGTTAGTCTACTATCTTGGTATTTTTAAACATTTCTAGCAAGTGCATTTCAATAATGTAAGTAACTAAAGAAACAGACTCCAAAGTACTTGTTTATATAGACAAAAGAATGACACCTTAGATTTTCTTTGGAATTAGCACTACATCTTCTAGTAATAGTGTTGCACATTTTATTCCCACTGAACCACCTCAGATATAACTGCAGGAGTTAATGGTACGAGAACATTGATTTATTTAATAGGCTTACAATGGCAATATGTGTAATCATAATGCCAATGAAGCAAAACATCTTTTAAGACTTAGCTTTGAAAATCTTGACACCTAACTTGACTTAAAATATTTGTTACTGTGTTTGGACTGCTTGGTTTCACTCATTAGATACAAGTTTACCGGGAGGATATTGTGCCCAAATTTCTTCCTGTAATGACTAATTAACCTGTTTCCTCCTCTGGATCCAGAAATTGGGGTCTCCCTTCAAGAAGAATGCAAGAGACACCACAGAGCCTTGAGAGAAAATGTGGACACAGAGTTCTTGCAAGGATGTGTAGCCATACATAGTTCCTACCTTAGGAATTTTCCTAAGAAAAGAATTGCATAGCCACACGACCATTTATATGAAGGTCTATACTACTATCTTTAAAGCAACCAATAACTAAAGATAGCTACAATATCCAGAAGCATGCAGATGTTTAAGGAATCATGTTGCCAGTTGTAACACAGGGAACACAAGCAAGCAAGTATGAAATCTGCACACGAGCTTTAAACATGTTTATTGGTAATTTAAAGCTAAAATTGTCTACATACAAGATGACATCTTTCACCCGTTTATAGCTAAGTCCACATGTGCATGACACACACACACACACATAACTACACATAGGTATTACATAATGTAGTCATAAATGCTCATTGAAAAATGTCCTATTCTGAAAAACCTCACATTGAAAATAGCATGACCACGGGAACAGTAAAACGCTCAAAACTGAGCCACACAACCTTAAAACTGGGCTGCTAATAAGCATACGATGACTGCCTGGGAGATGACATGGCATTCAGTAGCTCAGCACAGCTGGAAGTTTACAGTGGATGTGTTTAAAATGCATAGAAACAGTGGAAAGGGAATGCTGACCTGCTGGCTTGGAGACAGTGCAGTCTAAAGCAGAGAACTGAGCCGACTGTGCGCTGTTAAACTGGGCATCCGTGGACCTGCTCACACCTGAGCATCATCCCAGAATGCAGGCAGCTTTCCTGGGGCATTGGCTGGTGCAGACACTCTGTTCATTTTCTTCAAGTAAAATTGAAATGTTTCCTGCTTGAGTTGAATATTTCCCTTTTCCTTCTAGAAACTATGATTCTACTTTCCCTATTCCAGCAATTCCCTGTACCAGAGGAGCACAGTGAGTAACACAGTTTCCCTTGATTCACCCCATTTTCCAGCCTTGTGTGAGCTAAGTGTGTCTTGTACACATGTACGGCAGCAGACAAATGCTGAAAATACTCCATAGAAAGCCAAAGTGAGGCTCTTACAGTTATGGGCTCCTGGGGATTTTTCATAGTCAAAATTTAAAATATATTGCAAAATTTAAGTCTAAACTGAATTTCAGTAAATTAAAGCAACATTTCTTGATGAAGTGTAATTTGAATGTCATGCACAGAGGAAAAAAAGTATAATTTGTTCCTGGCAGAAGTTACCACTCTTGAAAAGTATGTGTTCCTTCAAGATTGGAAACACCAACACTGTTATATGTAAATGGCTGCTTCTCATTCTCAGAATCAAACCTAATTACATTGACAAAGTGGAAAAATCTATCACTCCTTTATGTTTATATAGTAGTTGTTACTGCTCTTCGAAATGCATCCTTATGCAATTGTGATCAAGCTGTAACCATTATTTTCTTCTTTTTCAAATTCCCTATACAATCTCCTAAGTATAATGGAAGAGAACCATCCATTGCAGCTGTGTACTGTGGATGAACTGTGACTCACTTGAGCATTTTTCCCTTTGGCTGTTGCTGGGTTCAACTACTTATCATTGTGAAGAATGCTATGGAGAATATGTTTGTGTTTAAAAGGTTTTTCTTTCTCCCTTTCTTTCTCTCTCTCTCTCTCTCTCTCTCTCTCTCTCTCTCTCTCTCTCTCTCTCTCTCTTTCTTTCTTTCTTTCTTTTTGGCTTTTGGTACTGGAAATCGAACTCATTTCTTTTTGTTTCTGCCTTCAAAATTTTTATTCAGGATAAAAGCCTGTCTAGAAGTCAACCAATCAAGCAAGTCAACAAGTATTCACATTTTACTGATTCTTAATACCCTCTTCCAGTCACCAATTTAAAGGGTGCCGCTAATTCTTATACACTGGAATACCCATTTCAGAACATCTTCAATAGGTTTGGGGGGTTGGTACATTTCCTTAAATTGTGTCAAATTCATTGACACATGAGTGACTTCATTGTACTGCCTCTGATTAGCGAGGAGGGTAATCACTCCCCATGTGCTCCTCCCTGACTCCCCTTCTTTCTTGGGAGGGCTCTGGTCTCAGAAGCATCTACACTGTTCCCCTCAGCCCTGGAAGGTGGGCACAGAGCCTTAGGTGACACTTCTGTCACCTTAGTGCCAGTGCCTGAAGCCAGGTGAGGAGTAGCGAAGCTCTGATTCGCATCACTCATCTCATAGCTAAGGGATGAAGGCCGCTCCTGAGAGACCCGGGTGGAGAGTGGAGAGTGTGGATGTGCAGGATTGAATGATGCACTCTGTATTATGAAGCCCTTTTTTGCTCCAGGAGATATTTGACTGTGGAAAAACATTAATATGTGTACAGAATGTTGTTTTAACCTATTTATTTATTTATTTATTTTTGCAGTGCTGAGGGATGAACTCAAGGCCTTGTGAGCACCAGATATGCACTCTGCCCCTGAGCGATAGCCCCAGGCCCTACGAATGATGGTTTGAATCATGGGCTGATCCCACAGACTTCTTATTATAGTTGATCCCAGACTCGAGGCATGGTACCCGTGTTACCGGGATTTCTCAGTGTTCTTTTCTCCTCTTTTCCTCTCTGGAATTGTCGTGATGCTGCCTCTGTGGGCCTGCCACAGTTTTGGGCCAAGTTCTAGCCAGTCAACCCAGCTCCTTCACAAGACTCTGAAAAGGCTGGGGCATAGCTCCATGTTCTCCTGGATGGAAGGGTATTTGGACTGGGAAAGGATGTAGGGAGGAGAGAGTGAGGACACTGGGCAGGGACACCCACCCAGTATGTGGACCCTGTGGGGCCCAGAGGACGACTCCACCCATTGCTTCCATTGCTACTAGGATGCTGCGGTCAGCACTTCACATTAGGGTCCTCTATGAAGTCTTTATCCTTCAAGGACAAGACTGTCTATCACCCGTCACAAATAACCTCATTTCAGCCTTAAAATCTTCTAATAATTATTTGATCCTCAGCCCTAACAAACCATCAAGCGTGAAAGGTCACATTTGCTTACAAAATAAAAAAGCAAAGTAAATCAAATCCTACCCTTTGGACCACTTCCTTGTAAATGAAAGCGTGATACATGATTAATGACCCAGTACCGTGAAAGCTGGCCTTTCCACGTTTGTAATGCTGCATTGTCTTTCTGTTTTGTCCTTGTTTTTCAGTTCCTTTAATTTTTCAAATTTTTACTAATATAGTGCTGGATAAATTTGTACTTTTTCATCTTTATACCCAAACATTAGGCTCTTTATGGTAACAAAGAGGTCTGAGGAGTGTTGAGATTTATTTCCTTTAAAATAAGCATACTCATAGATACATAGTTAAATTTAAGTAAAAGTATCTTTCAATCATTTTATCTATTCATAATTTTATTCCTATTAATTCAGTCTTCACCAGTTGCCTAAAATTATCTTATTCTTGTACAAATTACTTTCACATATAAATCAGTGTTTTATCATGATCATTACTATGTAAAGAAAGAACTACTGTCATTTTATATTTAAACAAAATGTCTACGTTAATTCCTATAATGACCCACCTCTACCCTTGAGACAGCTGTGTTATTTTAACCTCTGTGTATTTATAATATTGCCAGAGATGTTTTCTGGGTGCACAATACTTGTGTCTGTGTCAAATTGTTTTTCAATTCACTATAATGTTTTCCTTGCATGGATTTGTGGAATGTGTCCTTTCTCCCTCGTATTTCTTATTATTATTCCCATGTGGGGATTAGATACATGTTAGTTTTGCCACACTGCCAAAAGCCATATTTCTGAGAAAATCTGTGGATTATAAATGAATCGTTCAGTCAGTGTTTTCACCATTATTTTCACATTTATAGGACCAAAACTCTAAGAAACTATCAATTACTGTTTTGTTTCTTCAGTGACTAAAATGTCAGGGTGACTAGACAGTTTTCAACCACTCATGGTGGTCCTGCACCTTCACCCTCCCAAGACAAGGTGAATACTGTTCTCCAAGGTGAAGGGGTCACCACCCACCACGTCAGGGTAAAGCACGACCAGGAGGGCCGTCTGCTTCTCCTGCTTCCTCAGGGACACAGCACCTGGCAATGGCCTTTACCCTCCCCGCCTCTGATTCCAATGACAAAGGACGATTTCCTCATGGATGGTTCTCTATTGTGAGTGATGCTCTCCTATGCAAAAGATGAAAAGCATTTTACTCAGCCTGCCACTTCTACTGTCTCCCTTCAGAGAGCTCATGCATATTATATATTTTAAGTATCAGTGGGACTTGGGAGCAAAACAACAAATTACTGCCAAAAAAATTTATAGGTAGACTCCACATTTCCTAGACAGTATTTTCTCAACCCAAGGCACTATTGACATTTGGGTCAAACAATTCTTCATCGTCCGGGCTGGGATAAGATGTTTAGCAGTATCTGTGTAGTGGCTGTTACATTCTGTCAACCTGGTAAGTTTAGAAGTTTAAAGGACTCAGCAGGGGGCAGGGGGCTCACTTTGTAAATATCTTCATCTTGTGCAAGAGGAGGGCAGGAGATGGTGTGGGCAGGTAGCCTGCTTATAACACAAGGAAGGGAGAGAGGTTTGTTCTCCCCCGCCCTTTCACTTTTACTGCTTTTGCTGTCTTTTGCCCCCTCGAAGTGTTGCCCCAGTGCCATGACATCGTGCTTGGATCCAGCTGATTGTGGACTGAAACCTCCACACTGTGTGAGGTAAATAAACCTTTCCTTCCCTAATTGTGGGTGTTGCCTTTTAGTCTCAGCAATGAGAGAAAAGTAACTAAGACCATCTCCCGACCAGCTTCCCACAATAGAAAATGAGGCAGAGAGTGAACTCTGCTAACAACCCAATATCTAAGGGAATCATATACTTTCTCAGGATACTAAAGTTATTAATTGTTCTTTAAGCAATAGCATGGTTTTCTTGATGTGTTCAAATTGACAAACAGTAATTAGATATTTTAAAATGTAAAGCTAAAGCCCAATTATATCCTTCTTTTACTGTCACTAGGTGCTTCAAATACAAATACATCTTTGGTTGTAAAACAGAATCCCAGTAAATGTTCTAAATTAATTGTTAGTTTCCTAACCAGAAACATTCTCTGAATTTTGACACTTTAAAAAAAGATAATAAGTAAAACAAGAATGGTCATTATTCTCCAGTTTAATAAGAGAACTTCATTATCTAATTTCATCACAAAAAATAGAGTGAAATAAATAAAATTCATGGCCTTTGCTTTCTGATGTCTATTTAATAGCAGTCTATGAGTTTCCATACATTCACATAAAAATATATCTTCCAAAAATAATACTTTTGTTGGGGCAAGAGAGGAATTAACCACATTTTATTAATGTATAATTTAAAATAAAGGCCAAGGTCATCAAAATTATGCTGACAGTATAAAGTATTTTGTACAAGGAAATATCCATCAGATTATCTTACAAAATGGGCTTTTGTTTTTGAATAGAAAAAAATGCACAGATTTTTATAGCTCTGAGTGGAACTTAAAGAACATCAACCACAGACATTTAGAAGAAAGAAATATTGTTGCAGGCAGACTTTCATTTGAAACACCTTTAACTGTTTCCATTTAGCACTCTGCTGTTTTCTCAGGCAACTTGGCTGGGAGCAGGCAGGCAGAACCTTCAGGAAATTCTCTTTGCACAGTATCAGAGAGGGCAAAGTTTTAAAATATTCTAATATTCAACATTATAGAAAGTGCCAATATGTTGCTGACTAGTGAGAAATTGATAATGTAACCTGAATTTTTAATACAGAATGCTGTTTGTCCCTCCATAATTGCGGCTAGTTTGTACAAAGTTGTTCAAAGTAGTCTGTTTTCAGTAATTAAAATTTGGAAGTAGTTTAAATTTCTTTCATGAGGTGACTGTCTACACAAACTGAGACTCTCCGTAATCTCAGGTTCCACAGATTTAAAGAGGAGGGAAGAGGTAGACTCCTTAGCCATTCGGGGGTGCTTTGGGGTGATCATGTATGCTTGGGGGTTGCCATGGTGAGGGCTCTGGACCTCTCACTGATTTCAACACTTCTTCCAAGTTGTTCTGTTTCAGATAAGGCCCTCCAGAAAAGCTTACAAGGAACCAGCCAAAATCGTGGAGGCTCTGTGTTCACTCTTTTTAGGTGAGCTGAAATAAACTTTGCTTAATATGATGCTGTTTATTTTACTATGATTATACTTAGTGAACGCATATTAGTTAAACATATTAATGGAACTTGTGATATTTCCATACACATATACACTGTGTGTGGATCATGTCCAGCTACCCTTCTTCTGTTCTCTCTTCCACTCTCTCCCCTCGTTCCCCTCTGCCGTGCCGCCTAGTAATCCTTCTACTTTTAGCTCACTCCACAGCATAGTCATTGCAAAGAATGTCACAGGGCACTTGGGCACACGGGTGTCCGTTTTGTTTCCTGACTTCACTGCATTCAGATGTGTACCCACAAGTGGCACTGGCTGGATCCTAGGGTAGCTCTGGTTTTAGTGTCTTGAGGATCTCCACCTGTTTTCCAAGGTGGTGTTCTCACCCACTAGTCATGTATGAGGGCTCCCCAGGAATTCCCATCCACCATTTTTGGACATGTGACATGATCTCAAAATGACCATGCTCAGTTGTGCTCATCCCTAACCATGAGAATGAATCTTTCCTACAGGAATGTGTGTTTCTCCAGCAAGCTTCCCTTGTTTTCTTTGTTCAGAGAAACATTGCATTGAAAGGTATGTACAGCACCCTCCTCACTTGCTGCAAGTAACAGACTTTTCTTTCCTTTTTAATTTCTTGGCTGTAAGGTTTAGGGCACCAAGCAGAGAGCCCATTGCATTCAGTGTCAAATTCTATAGTTACCAGTTAAAGTGCTATCCCACTGTGCTCTTGGGTGAAAGATGCTGGCATGAAGCGTGGAAGGCAATTCCACATATATTGCCCTGCATTATTTGGGGCTGGATTTATTGTGGAAATTTTCTACCTGCCAGTGTGTGCATAAACATGGTTCTTCATTGGTTGCTTTCAAGTCTATCTGCCTCTGAACAGTGTTGAAAAGTGTGTAAAGCCAAGGGTACATAATAAATATTTCCATTTAAAAGTGAGTGCACTTTGAGACCATGGTGGTCAGTGAAATAAATCAGAAACACTATATTAAGTATCGCATGATTTGTCTTACATGATAAACCCAAAGTACAAATAAAGAGCAACATAAAAGAGAACAGGAAAGAGGGAGATAGATCTCTTGCAGAATGAAAGGGGCTGAGAGTCAGAGGAAACGGAAGGAATAAAAAGAATTCAGATGCATTAGGCACATGTATGGACTCCCACTGCTGGACGCAGTCATGATGTACTCCAAATGTGTGCTTATAAAACAAAATTTAAAAATAAATAGAACAGTGCACATCATTTTCTTGCATGTTATAGTCTTGTTTTGTATTCTCTATACCTCAGGGAGCCTTTAGCTTCTAGACATTGGTTAGTATGACCAACTGCTGCTTGGTAACCTTGGTCACTGAGACTACTGTACGTGCATTTTCAATTTCTTCTTTAAGGGCCCGCAGTGCAGTGGGTTTTCTGTAATATTTGACATCCTTTAGGGTCCTCCATACTAGGGTAACCTAGTCTGTTGAAACAACACCATAATATTTTTCTTTTCCTGAAGTGTATGTACATTTTTTGGCAGACTCTGTATGTGCAGAACTCTTATCTATAAATTACATAACAATAAAATATTGATGAAATTATTTTGTTAAAGTTGTGCACACCTAACTCACTTCAAAGTACACTGAGGAAATTTTCATGTCTTCCCATGGTAGAATTTCAGTCATATTTAGGGACTTTTTTAAAAGTAAAAGCATCATCTTAATTACATTGGAAATGGTTTTTGCTTTTTCATGTGTTTTAAAGAATGGCTTGGATAATTTTGAAATAATAACAGCTAGCAAAGGAGAAGACACCAATTGATTAACTTCATCAAAAATGGAGGATATTGCAGATGGAGTTTGTAAATATTTAGCTTTAGTTTTGATAAGATAGATTTCATCATCTATACAAAGTAATTAAAATTTTTTCACTACAATATTGTAGAAAAAAGTGGATAAATGTGAAATATATACTTAGAACTGTCTCAGAAAATTTTTCATGTAAAATTCATTTAGCAATTATGTATTTAATGTAATCATGTTGGGAGCTTTACCTGTGCAGTTGTATGCTAGCATATTTGGACATATCTGAAATTAAAATGTCAGTTAATGTCCGTTGATCTATTATATTCAGCAAGGACCTGAATCTTTTACATGGAGATGAAGATAATAACAGAATATAGATGTGATTCACATGAAAAAGTTATTTTTATTCTAAGTATGTATCTCCTGTCACCGTCTAGTTCCACTCCAGTCTGGTGTGAGAGCTCACTTTGCAGAATCGCCCTAACTTTGGAAGTGCTAAGGTCTTTATTGTTGCTATGAGGACTGTCTATTTTAAATGCAATTTAAAGAAATTCCCAATATAGGAAAACCTATGAAGATAGCAATTCAGTATTTGCCTATATTTAGGGGGAGGGGTTGGGAGATGATACCTGGTGGATAGAGTGTTTTGTTTTGGAATACAAAAATGATCTCAATTTCATTGTGGTGGTGGGTGTATAACTCTGTCAAAGTGCTAAAAATCTACTGAATCTTACACTTGGTGTTTGTAAATTATACAGTGTGCAAGTTTTAGCTAAATAAATAAATAAAGCTATTATTTGGAAAAATAATTGTTTTTATGGGAAGTAGAAAAACAATGTAGTTTAGACCCTGTATTTGACAATTATCATAATATTTAAAATTCTTACAATCACTTATACATGACTTTTTAGTAGAAGGATAAAACAGATTTAAGTAAAGCCTTTCAACTGAGAGGATAACTTTAAATTCTAAAATATTCTAAATTTAAATATTAAACAAATGCCATATTAGCCAAAATCTACAGCAGCTAGTAATGGCATATATATCTTATAACATCATTTAAGTAACACAATATAGATATATGGACAACTTTAACTCTTAAAATGTTTTATTTATTATAAATTTGAAGCAAATAATTAGGAAACTAAACATAAATGTTCCCTTCCTTGTTAGTAAAGTTTTGTTGCCTCCTGAGAGTTTCATTTTTATTACATGAATGCTATCAAGATTTACAGTGAACTTTTAAGTGATTTTAAAGCTATGAATATGTGTAGATCAGGATTATTTTTCTTTAATTGGTTAATGTGATTTTTGTCACATGCTGTATAACCAGGATGGACTTAATATAATTTCTGTTGTTTGGGAGGACCACCTCCAATGTACTTAAGTTAAAAATGTAATGCATCTTAATGCCATAATGTTAAGTGAGATAAATCAGACCCAAAGGCTTAAAGATCACATGGTTTCTTTTATATGAAAAATCAAAGTATAGCTAGGTGTTGTGGTGTGTGCTTGTAACACCAGTGCCTGGGTTACATACTGAGATTTTGTTTGAGAGAGAGAGAGAGAGAGAGAGAGAGAGAGAGAGAGCACGCGAGAGAGACAGAGACAGAGACAGAGACAGAGACACAGAGAGAATAAATTAAAGAGTGAAATAAAAGGCAGATAATAGGAAACAGGGAGATGGAGCTTTTAAAAATGGGAGGGGGGCCAAGAGCCAGAGAGCAGGAGGAGAGGAAAGGAAAGGAAAAGAATGAAGGTATATTATGTACATGCACCAAATCCCCATGGTGAATGTAACCATTATGTGCTCCAAGCAAGTACTGATAAAAATAAAAATTAAGAAATTACTGACCTGAGATATTGTTCCACGTTGCAGCACTTACTTGGATGTGTAAAGCTCTGGATTTGATTTCCTGCACTGAAAAAATGCATTTTTACATTTTTATGATTGAATTTTATTAAAAATTTCTTTTATGCCCCTTTGATTTATATCCAACCCATTTAAAACACCATCCTAATTTCCTTCTTGTCTCTGAAAGCAGCTGTCCCATGTAACCAACCACGGGGTAACTGAGAGGACAGGATCCCTCAGTTCCTAGGCTCACTTACCTTGCTGTAAGTAGCTTTCCATAATGAGCTGTGCAGGGCCACACGCATTCTGGGATACAGTGCGGAGTTGAGTCTGAGCCGCCTCTGACCAGAGCTGTGGTTTGTACTGAAATGTCTCCCAGAGCTCCTGTGCTGAAAGCTTATTCCCCAAATGCAGAGGTGAGGGCTTTAGGAAGCACCAGGATCATGAGGGTGTATCGTTACTGGTGAGTTAGGAATTTACGGATTCATAGCTTCATGGGCTTGGGGAGTAAGCTCTGTTTCCAACAGCCTCCTCTGCCACATGTTCCTGGCCTGAAGTTCTGCCTCCCTGTAGGTCAAAAACAACTGGACCAGCCATAGACTGAAACCTGTAAAACCAGGAGCCAAAATAACCCTTTTCTTCTGTAAGGTGATTTCTCTCAGGTGTTTTGTGGTAGAGGCAAAGCTAACTAATGCACAGTGATCTCATTTCTCTCCTCCTCACAGAAATGGAGGAAGGAGTCTTTGGCAACACTGGTGGGATCAGCTCTCGGGGAGCCAGTACATGGAGGACGGAGCAAGAGGAGAGTAGGCACCCACTGAGTTTCCAGCATCACCAGCCTCACACCCCAGGTGCTGGTTTCCTTGCAGCTGTGGGTCTGGACTTAACTCATATGTAGCAACCTCTTCCTCTGTTTCTTCTTGCTGTGAGGTCCTTTTATTCCAGCATCACCACACTGCCTTGTGGACCTCCTTGGTACCTTCTATATTTGCTAGGCTGGGCTTTTCCTCCCTAAACTGATGTTAAGTCAGGGTCCCTGGACAGTCTGAGAGTTTGATGGAAACCAGGCTGCACTCCTTCGAGTTTTGGAGGCTGCGTCTCAGAGCCTACCGTGAGGACTCAGTGAGATTCTAGGCTCCTGATATTGTCAGGTGAGGGCAAGCTTCCTATGTAACATAGAATAAGAAGTGGCATCATATCTGGGGACATTATCAGGGTTTTGGTTAAATTTCATTAAGATTTAGCAATGTGACAAAATACCCTTAATAAAGTGAAGTATAAACAAAATTGGAAAATTGTGTTTTATGTATTTTTCATTTTATCATGATGACATCTTAGCTCCCTGCTGGATTTATCTGCTGGTTGCCTCATGTGGATTAAGATATTTCATTTCAACTTCAAAAAAATGTGCAGTTTTGATCTTTGTTTCCTGTATATACAAAGAATATTCTAGTTGATGGCTATCAGGTAAGATCAAATTAGATAAACTCCACATTACCTTGAGATTCTTGTTTTGACATTTTGGCATATCTTTATTGATTTGTTTAATGGAAAAGTAGATGAGTTATGATCTTTGAAATAAATGATTTTAAGGTTATATTAAGTGATATTAAGTCAAACAGCATTTTATTAAGGGAGTCTCTAACAAAAAACACTGATACAAAATATCTCACTAGTGATTTCAATTACAACATAAGAATCACAGATTACTGGTAGATTCATTCAGAGCATTACCGGGTGTACCCTGCAGCTTAGAAACCAAAGAGGATTGGCCCTTCCCTTCCTAACCTGTTCCAGTCACCGGCAGAGATGCCACCCCTCCTTAGGAAAGAGGGAACTCAAAGGTCACTGCTGACCCAGCAGACAGTGCTGTTTATGAGGCAGCCTCACAGGCAGCCTGCTTAGCCCCTGCTGATCAGCTGGAAAGGCATTCATGAACTGAGTGGAGGCCCTGCCATTTCAGTCTTGCAAATTTTAAGGTTGGTTGGAAGTTATTAACCACTCCACAATGTCAGATGATTCAGGCACCAGGATGTGCTCCACTGCACTGCCTCCGGAACAGGGTCCTCTTCCTGCTACCCACATACCTGTATTCACCTTTCCCAGGCTGAATGCACAGGTGAACATGAGAACAAGCTCCTTGGATCTGTCAATCTGCGTGGTTCAACTCTGCATGAAGTTTCCTCCATGGGGAAATTTGAAATGGGTGGATACATGAAAGTACCGAATGCTGTGGTTTATTTTTCCATGGGGACAATGGTAAGTCGTTGCCCTATTTTCATTAACAGTCAAGTGAATTTATGTCTTCAAAATGTTTACAGAAGTAGCATTCATTGTTAATTTGACTGATAGGTGAGAACGGGAAGTGAATTAAGAGACTAAAGAGATGCAATTAAACACAGTCTAGAACATAGAGAAATGGGAAATCCAATGTGATGGCAGTGAGCATGGTCTCATTCAGATGAGGTCAAGAGAGATATCTCTTTGCAGAGATTAATATTATAGGAAATGGATGATCCCTAATGAAATAATGATTGCTTTTAGGTGAAAAGTGAGAAGCCATCATCAAAACAGGATTTTAGTTTCTAATGTACCCTGAACTGCATCTGTGCTTTGAAATGCTAGAAATCCAGCAGATTCAGAAAGAATTTAAGGATAGCCTCGCCATGGACACAGAGTGCTCCTTTTTAAAATTTTATTTTATTTTATTTTATAGGAAAAAGGTAGGACAAAATGTCATGACAAAATAATAGGAGAATAACAACTCTGAACACTCTGCATGTTATTATCCATAAAGTAGTTGATCAGGGTACAAGATACAGGCATAAAATTTTCTCCAATTAGTATTATACCAAACTTTTTTTAATGAAGAGAAACTAATAGTATACTTGACTTACATTTTCCCCTTTTCCTTAATGTTCTTCCCCTTTCACCTATTTTAGTTCCTTATCCTTTTGAGCAATTTCTTCCCATTTCACAATATTTATGGCACATTTTAAACTATATTTACTCTATCAGTTTCTCACAACAGAGATACAGTACAGTGTTTACACATGTGAGTCTTATTTATTTCACTTATGAATATGGTCTCAAATTGCATCCATTTACCTATAAAAGTCTCAAGTGTATACTTCTTTATGGCTGAATAGTACTCCATTGCATAAAATACCCTATCTTTTTATTTTTTCATTCCTCTCTTTATGGGCATTTGGGTTGTTTCCAAGATTTAGCTATTATATATTATGCTGTTATAAACATAGGTGTGCATACATTGCTGTGGTATGATGCTTTTAATTCTTTTGGAAAGATACCAAGAAAGGGAACAGCTGGGTCAAATGGAACCTCTAGTTTTAATTTTTTGATGAATCTCCACAGATTTCTACAGTGGTCACTCCTAATTTGATATTTGGGAGAATGGAATCTCATTATGTGCTGACCATTTGTGTGACTGATTTTCTATCTTTCTGGACAAACCTTGACTAAGAAACATCCAGCAGTCTTTCTCCCAAAGGTAAGAAGGAGCCCTTCCTTCAGGATGACACCGTAACTCTGCACACTGCTGTTGTGTTGTTGCGGCTGATTTCTTTGCTTCACTTCATACACTCACATATGGAGTTCATCTCCTCTCTGTCTTTGCCACAACCCCACGTTGAAGTACATGGTTTCTCTCTTGGCCCATCGATCACACTTGATCACAGCTATTTCCTGACTGTCCTCTTGATGGTGACAAGGCCTTCTCAACCAACACACACCCTGTGTAAGCTTCATCACACACACACTATGCCTATAGCTTCTGATTCTTCAGGTTGAACAGGAAAACCTTTATTCTTGAGTATCATTCCTCTGGCCTCCATTTACCTGTTCTCCCCCTCCCAGCTCTACCATGTTCCCTGTTTGTTACAGTTTGTGTCTGGGTGTGCCCCAAAAGCCTCAGACAGACAGGAGCAGGGTGCAATGCTGGGATTATGGGTTTGAGTGGTACACCCACCCTGGGGTGGGCAGCCTGCATACCAATATGAGGGAGGGAAAGAGGCTTGTTCTTTCTGCTCCTCCCATTTTGGTCTTTTTGCTTTTGCTGTTTTCCACTTTGGCCGTGAACTGTTGCCCTCTGCCGTGCCACTCTGCCTTGGAGCCAGCAGAGTATGGACTGAAACCTCCACTAAATGTGAACTAAATAAACCTTTCCTTGCTTCATTTTAGGGATTGGGTAATCCATGTAGTGAGGGAACATGTGGGCTACTGAACAATTGATAATTAAATTAAGTAATTAAAGCAATCACAGCATTTAGGAAGTGCTTGCTCTATATGATGCACAGAAACAGATTGCATGCATGTGTGAATGTGTCTAAAATGAACTGTGCAATTGATGCATGTCTATGAGATAGGGTATATATACATGTGTGTCTTAGTTAATT
The DNA here is from genome assembly GCA_004027595.1 of Dinomys branickii. NCBI lineage: Eukaryota > Metazoa > Chordata > Mammalia > Rodentia > Dinomyidae > Dinomys > Dinomys branickii. The sequence goes on along the minus strand of PVLD010008283.1, from coordinate 37,750 downwards.
CTCTTTCATTGCTGATACAAAAAATCTGACATACAAAGTTAAAGGGAGAAAGGTTTATTTATCTCAGAGTTTGCAGAGGTTTCAGTTCATCGTGAGGTGCCTCCATGGAAGGGTGGCATGGCACACAGGCTTTGCAGAGGACAAACAGTTCATGGTGCTCAGAGATGATGAAGCAAGCAAGGGGCCTTAACAGTGTCTTTCTGTCCCTTTTGTCTTCTCCACACTGCTTAGGGTGGGCAGCACTCACACCCTTAATCCTAGTGCCCTGGAGCTTACCACTGCACCATGAATCAGTTCTAGCATCACGCACTCTAGATCCAGCCACCTCTGAAAATGCCCGACCTGTGACTGCATGAGGCTGTGGAAGGCCAGCCAGATACAAGCAATAACAGTGTGTGTCTGGAAAATTTCTGAATGAAGGACAGCTACTACCCCAGCTCTGAGCTTTCTGTTTCCAAATAAGAAAAATGAGTCCACATCTGGCACTCTAACATATTTAAAATATGTTTGTTCTAATGCACAAATAAATGTAGTACACAAAATGAGAAAAAGATTTTTTGAAATAATGATAGTAAAATTGTTAATATTGAGTATTTATTATGCTTTGTACATCATAGAAATAAGTTCTTCATGTGAATAAATTTATATAATATTAACAAAACATCTACAATGTAACTCCTGTTACTGGTTCTGTTTTCAGATAAAAATTTACAATCATGAAGAGGTCAAGCACCATGCCCAAGGGCACTCACAGCTGGTCAGTCTTTGTCAAGAAGAGATGTAAAATGCCTTTGAGCTGATAAGTATACACTAGTGTAAGTGCTGAGGGCTGGTCAGACCCTCAGATACCTGTAGCGGGGGATAACAGCGAACAAAGAAAGAGAGAAAGATTTCAGGGCACGGGGGGGGGACCAGGACAAGTTCACTTCTGGTGGACTGCCTTGGCCACCTCCTTGGTGGGTGGCTCACTTCTATTGGTTATGAAGAAGTGTGGGAGAGGGGGTGGGTAGCACGTGGCTTCAGGAACACTGTATAGAAGACAGACCTCAGGACTGTGGGGGCTTAAGTCACAGAGTCAGGCCGCTCCAATCTATACATAGTCTGGTCCCCAATATACAAGTGCATAAAATGTGACTCCTGAAACACAGATTGAGAACATTTTACATGGAAGTGATAAATGTAGAGATGTGCAAAAATTCAATCAGTATATGGCATTTGCTAAGGATAATGTCCACTACCAGCCAGTGTTGGATCCCAGGGCAGTGGTCTTGGGAGTTCTGTGAGTCTTTGGGAGGTGGGGCTTTGCTGGAGGGGGTTGTGGGAAATCCAGAAGTAATGGGAGTGTGCCTCCAAAAGAGATTGTGGGTCCTGCAGGTCCTGTCTCACCTGCCCTCTGGTCATGTTGTGTGTATGTTCCAGAGCCTGCTCCCACCATTGCTGTCTCTTTCCCTAGAAGCCCAGAGCAAATGGGACTTCCTGACTTCTGCCTGGAATCCTCCAAAACTATGAGCCAATAAACCTTTTATAAGTTTATTGCCTTGAGTATTTCACTGTGGTAACATGAAGCTGACCAACAACAGTGTTTCTAATCTGCATACTGCTTCTTGAAATGCATTATGTAAACTCAAAACATCAATTCAATATGAGACTATAGCATTATAAATGCATTACATGTGTGCAAACCATAGCAGTTACCTGGAGCCTCAGCATCTTCACTGTTACATCCACTTTACAAAGCCTGAGTTCCCCAAATCTCAAGATTTGGAGACAGGTGCAAGACCTGCCCAGAGACTCTCCTTTCTTCTGCTCATTACACAATTCATATCTGTGAGACATTCACTCCCAGGCTTCTAAGCTTGCTGAAAGCCAATGTTTAGTCTTCCTGCTCCTTGTTCTTAGGCGATTCAAGATGAGATGATTGAAAGATTTTCATGAGAGAGATTACCACTGAAACAGCAAATTACATTGACATTCCTCTAAAAGGTCACAGTGTGAACAATTGCACAACAGTTTTTTAAGCCTGTTTACTTTTTCTCAAGCTATTTCTGTTGAAGGAAACCACCCCTGGTTACTTATCTGAAGCATGGTCATACATCATCACAAGAACCAAAATGCAAAGTTGCCGTAAAATGATGGTAAACAGGAGTTGGCAGAGTGAAAATGTCAAATTTTGTTAAAAGACTTTGAGTGTCTTAGAAAAGAGAAAATATCAGTACACATAATCGTGCGGTATAGTAGATGGTCAAAAAACTATATATTTTCTAAAATTTAGCATCACAAGTTCTGCAATCAAGTGTAAAATTGATGCATGACATAGATGGGGAAAAAAGAATGATGATGGATTATAGGAATTAATCCATCACAATTCTCCCTCTAGGAGATATAAATAATCCACTATGGTCTCTAGGAAGTGAAACTAAAGGATGAAACCTGGAGACATTTTTTAAATATTAGTTTATCATAAAGGGAGCACTTCAAACTTTATTTTACAACAAATGGTAATTACTGTTTCATCTCTGTCTAGAATAGTACAAATTCAGAGTCTGCAAAATTATTTTCACATAAAACACAGGATTCCTGTTGTAAAAGTGAAGTGTGCACTTAATAAATTCCATCTGTGAGAGTGTATTTCATTAAAAAAGAAAACATTCTCTGTATCAATAGCTATGAACTTCAAAATTAACATAAGGATGCAGCAAAGATTGTCTTCACAGCCGTAACAGTTCCAGGTGAATATAAATTTTGTTTCACAGGCTGATGGGAGATTAAGCAACATATGTAACAAACAGTCTTGATTTTTATCTATAGGAGCCAAATTTTTAGCCAGTAAAAACTATTAATTAAGTTCATGGGTCCAGGGATATAGCTCAGTGGCACATGTACCTGCCTGGAGAGTGCAAGGTCCTGAGTTCAATTCCCAATACCAAAACATAAAAAATAAATAAATTCACCTTCCTGAGATGTAGGCTTTCCCTGAATTTGAACAAGTTAGAGAATGCTCTTCCACGTCTCCCTACAAAATGCATCCAAAGGCAACTTCATCATTTTATTGTTTCCCTTCTGGGAGTGGAAGACTGATTACGGGTCACCCAAGAACACTTCAGGTGCCCGGTCAATGCTGTCCTGCCCCTTCTAACTGGGCACTTAGCTTTGAACAGTTTTGAAGTTCACCTTATTCATTTATGATTGAATCAGGGTCTTTGATGAAAACAACAAGTTCTCAATAGAAGTATTGCTAGTTTACACTTCACAAAATATTAATTTATCAGGTCAATAGTAATTTCTCATTTACTTTTTAATTATTTGCAATGGAAACATATCATTCTCATGAGACCGTTTTCCATTTACTTTTTCTTAATGTTAATTTTATTAACACGCATTCGTATGAAAGACATTTTAATTCCTTTCCCTTCCCTCCCTGTCCTCTACCTCTAATTGGTTCCTTTCCCTTTTGCACAAGAACTATTTCAGTATTTCTTAAGATCTGAGACTGGGTGAGAATATTGGAACCTGTTTCTCAAATTTTTAGAGGCTGGGACTTCTAAAATCAAGAGAGCAGTATGCCTGGAGTCTGAGGAGAGCGCCTCTGCATTTCTGCACTGGTGCTGCATCTTCACAAAGCAAAAGAGATGGAGGCACAGGGGCCTGGAGAGTCTCATCCAGCCCTTTTAAAAGGGCACCACCCTCACTCACAAGGGCTGAGTCCTCATGGCCTCACTCTCTCCCAGTGTGTCTGCATCTCCTGAACGCTTTTCAGCATGTGAATTTTGAAGGGACGCATGCGTGCAAACCCACACACTATGCAAAAGTTTACCCTAAGGACCATATACTATCATGTCTTCCTTATCACAGGAGTTGTTGATAAGCATGTTGTGTAATCGCAGAATATCTTAAAATATTCTTAGATTTTCTGTTATCAATGTCTACTTAATAGTGTAATTGAAAACAGAACAAAATTTTGACTAATTAGTACAATAGATTACTTGCAATTCATTGAATGTAAGCTACAACTGTCAGATTTTTATTTTCTTGACATTATTAATACTTTGTATTTCAGATGATGACTCCAGGCATTTAAAAAAATAATGTATATTTTGCTGGGGTTGGATGGAATTTTGCTACAGTCACTGAGATCAAGTATGTGCATGTTATTGTTCTTGTCCCTTATGTCCTTACTTATTATCTGTCTGCTTGTTTTATCAGTTCTTGAAAAGGACTGGTGATATCCACAAATACAGTATAATTGTGTGTGTGTCTCCCTTTTCTTCTTGTACTTCAAACTCTGAACTGTAACTCTCTGCATATACATTTATAATGCTATCATCTCATATTGAATTGAAGTTTTGAGCTTATATAATGACTCTTTTCATTCTCAATAATAGAATTATTTTTCTAAAAAGCACATCAATAATAATAGGCTAATATTAATATATTTTAATTAGTATTTATATCATATATAAATTGATCATTTATTTATATCCCATGTGTCCTTATATTTAAATTAAGTCTCTTATGGAAAGCATACACTTGTGTCCATGCTATCATGTAATATGAAAACCTTTAAGGCAGTGTTAGACCACTAACATTTACTGTAATTCTTGACTTAAATTTAAATCTACCTTATCATTATTTGTTTTCCTTTTTGTGCCTGTGGAAAGTCCTCTCACCATTTTTCTGATATGGGTTTCTTTTGCAATGCTTCAATAATTACACAATTTCACTTTAGCACCATTATTTTATTTTAGCCAGTTCTTTTACAATTTTGATGATTTTATAGAGTTTTACAATATACGTGTTAAACATTCTGCAATCTATCTTTAAAGAACACTGTATCATTATTGTCCCTGTAGTTAAAAATACTTATTAAAAATATTTCCATTTCTGCTGGAACATTTGTTATGGCTTTATATGTTATTTGTGCACATGCTATGAAAATCCATAAAATTGTTACTATTTTTGCTTTTGGTGGTCAACTGTCCCTAAAGATGAGCATATTTCAAAGTTAGAAAAGAAGTCATCCACATTTATTTCTGTATTTACCACTGCCAATATTCTTTATCTTTCACCTAAATTCAAATATGGAAATCCATGTTCTCTCTTCCTTCCTGTCCTTTAACACTTCCCATAGATAAATTTATCTGGTGACAATTTCTGGGCTGTTTTTCTTCATTTTTCTGCCTAATTTTTGTCTTTAACTTTAAAAAGTGTTGCTCTAATAATTCTGTGTTGGCACTCCCTCTTTCAGTTTCTTACAAATGACCCTCATTTTCTTATTTGTGTGCACCATCACCAAAACCAAGGGTTCTGTCAGTATTGTGTCATTGTTTTCTTTGCATGAATGTATCTCCTCCCTCTTTGGTTACTTTTAAGATTTTCTTTTCAGTTTGGGTTTTCAGCAAATGGGTTGTGATGTGCCTTGGCATTTTTTTTGTTTGTTTGTTTGTTTTTCTTGTTTGACATTAATTGAGCTTCTTACATATCTGGCCTTGCAATTTGCCTCAAATTTGGAAACATTTCACCTCTCAAGTCTTCAAATACTTTTCCTTCAAATACCTGCTTGCTTTGCAGCTGTAGTTGGGAGCGTGGCCGTTAGGCGGCACTGACGTCCTGACCGGTTCCGGGTTTCCTTCCTGGAGTCTGACTGTTTGTTCTTGCTGACTCTCACCGGTTGGAGGCGGGCAGTGCTCGCAGAGGGCGAGCCTCAGGCGCGGGCTCTTCTGCACGTGGCTTTCCAGTCTCCATGGACTGAGAGCAGCTGTGCTCCAACACACCCCTGCACCCTGATGTTTCTGCCTTGGAGCCAGCTCACTATGAACTGAACCCAGCACGAGTCATACAAACCGTTTCACTCTTTAAATTGTGATACTTACCAGTCAGGGGAGATATCGTGATCATTCTTTACATTGTGGGTGTCACGTGTTTGCTCCCAGCACTAGAAAAAGTGACTGCACACTGGTTCTCGGTTCTGTGCGCGCAAGCGCCCGTGCGTGCGTGTGTGTGTGTGTGTGTGTGTGTGTGTGTGTGTTACTAGAGAGTGAGGGCAGTCTACCCTGAGCTACATATCCCACTCTTTCTACACTTTTATTTTTTTGTGACATAATCTCACCAAGTTAGCCAGAATGGTTTGAACTTGAAATCCTCTTGCCTCAGCTTCCCAAGAAGCTAGGATGAGAGGAATGTGCCACTACCTGGATTCTGCTCATTTTATTTCAATTCATTTTCTCTCTACGCATTCTTTGTGATGAATTTTATAGAAAAATTCTTCTATTCCTTGACCTTTTTTTCAGTAATCCCTAATCCATTGTTAATTATACCCAGCTTTGTTTTCCTTACAGATAGCTTACATTTTCTACTCTAAAATTCCCTTTTGAGTCTTTGTATGTCTTATAATTCTCTATTTTCTCTCATTTTTCCTATTCATTTAAATATGTGGAATATGTTTATAATTCTTTATACTCATCTCTCTCTGATCCATTTCTGTTTTTTTGTTACTTTTCCTGAGAATTGATCTTTTCCTGTTTATTTGAAAAGCAAACCTATTGAATATTTGCCACTGTGAATTTTACCCTTGTTGGGTGCTGCAGATTTTCATATTCTATTAAATATTATGGATTTTTTTCCCTAAGGAAAAAGTCAGTTTGATTCTTTGGAAGTTGGTTTTTAGGTTTTATTAAAGCCCGTTTATGTTATTGCTTGTTGTAGGCTGATTTGGTCTTGTCTCAGAGCCAATACCCATCTGGTGTTCTCAGGGTTCTACCCAACACCATGTGCACAAGGCAGTTTCCCGCCCTGGCTGGTGGGAACACAGGGGCCTCAGCCCACATGAGCTCTCTGAGTTGTTCTGCCCACTCCTGTCCAGTTGTTTCATTTTCCCAACTTTGATTTTTGTCCTCCTTGCACAGCTAGCAGTCATCCCAGCGTGAAGGGACCTTAGTGAAGTCCCCTGGAGCTCCCTCTTGTAAACATTATTTTATTTGGAAGTCTTTTCCACATTTCCAGAGGCTTCGGCCTCTCACATCTTATTTGTGTCATCAGCAAGACCCATGGGCTTGGTTTGGGTTGCTCCTTCCTTTTCTGTGGGCGGCCCATTCTGGAGGCAGGAAATAGGTGTGAGTGGAGTGCTCACCCATTGCTTTCTACCTCACATGTCCCAGGTCCTGTGGCAAATGTTAGGCAATGCCGCAAACCATTATTTCATACATTTTGTCCTTCTTTCTAGTTGCTTAAGATAGAAGTATTAGTTTGCTCAAGCCATCATAACACAGTCATACACACTGAATGGTTTAAACAATAGCATTTTATTTCTCACAGTTCTGGAAGCTGCAAGTCATAGGTCAAAGCACTGGTGGATAGGTCAAGAATAAGGTCCAGCTTCTTGAAACAGTTATTTTGGTTAACAGTTATTTTGATTTTCAACTTGTCTTGACTGCGAATTTTCTAGAAAGATGACTAGATTCCAAGGGCTCTAACTTCGCAGATGCACTAGCCCATTGTTGAGTTCACAGCTCACTGGTGTTTTAAAAGTTGGGGCCTATTTGGAAGAAGTGGGTAAAGAGACCATGAACTTGAGGACTCTAGCAGAGAATGTCCTGTGTGTTCAGGGTGGCATGGCTGTAGACTTGGGGACTGTATCTGGTCTTTATCTGCATCCACCATGGCTCTTCCCATCTGCTTTTCTTCTAGGATCCCATGAGTTCACCTGCCCCCTTCCACCATGCTTCCACCTGGAAGCTGACCTACAGCCAACATGGAGTGGATCTTCTGAAACCATAGAGTAAAATAATTCTTCCTCCTTTAAGTTGCAAGTGTCAAGTATTTGTCCTGGAAACAGAAAACTAATGCAGCCGTTTTATCACATCTTTACATGGTGAGAAAGGCAGAAAAGCTTTCCATAGTCACTTTTCAAAGGACACCAGTTCCACTTGGGACTGCTCCAGACTCATGACAGAGTCACCTGCCAGAGGCCCCTCATAACACCATCGCACTGAGCGTTTCATGTCAACACACCGTGTATGAATATTGTGAAGCACATTTAGTTCATAATATTTCATAAGGCTTTCTCTTTTTTCCTGATCTATATTTTGATTTCAATTGTAACATGTTAAATAAATATCTCTTTCATAAAAATCATTCCACTTGCAAAGAGGAAGACAGCATTAGGCATACATTCAGACAGTTTATCAATACCTAGAAAATGTGCCACCCTAAGGCAATATCAGCCAGGATAGAGGCTGGGGTTCTATATGTATACTTTAAAAGTAGAAATAATTTCCCTAAAATAGCTGATCTCCTGTTCAAAGAAGAAATCAAAATGAGAAAATCTATGGTCAAAATCTAGGCAGGGCTAGCTGTTATCTTTGCTTCTAGAAAGAAACTAATGCCAAAGAAAAATGTTATGTCTGTGTTCCCAGAGAGCTCTCAGGAAAATTTAGGATTAATGGATGATGAAAAAATAAACTGGTTGATTTTTTAAAGAAACTGATGTTTTTAGGCAAAGTCTCTAGAGTGGGGACTTTAGGTTGGCTGCTGGAAGACTTGGATTCTGGTCTGTGAGCATTTCAGAGGGGTCACTGAGGTTCCTGTGCGGGTTGTTTTAATTCCAGTCCCATATTGTTTCTGCGCAAAGTCATACATGCTTATATGAGGCTGTACACACAACAGATGATCAAGGTAAAAATCCAAAACCCTAATCTAAAATGCTCCAATCTTACTTAAGAATAAATTATGATATTCTAACACTTTGAATATCATCACCACTCATTCAGTAAAAGCCGACCAAAATATTCTAGGTGAATATGAGATACTTGACTTTTCTCTATTTCCATATGTTTCATTTTCTATATTTCATTTTCTCTCATTTTCTTTCTGTGTTCTTGCATTTCGAGAAAAATCCAACAGACCCTAGATAGAGCTAAGTCAAAGAACAGCACATTTCCTAAAAAATACTATGGGGCCTTTTGTACACACTTAAACCAGCATGCATGTTGTTTGGTTGGAGGTCAGATTACAGAAAATTTCACTTCTCCAGACTCTAAAAAGTCCCTCTCCTGCTCAGTCACTTTAAAGAGCTTTCTATGGAGGGTAACCTGGTGTCTGTTTGGGAAAGGGTCCTTTCATTCCTTCAAATCTTTCTCATTTAGATTAGCAAATGATTCTAGAAGACAAATGGTAGTTCAGCGAAGAAAGTAAAGGGCCAGGAAGGCATGTGTTTCAAGGAAAAGGGATACCTTTGTACAAAGCCAGAGGTTTGAGAAAACCTGTCACATGTACCACAGAGACAGGCAAAAAAAAATAGAACTTGGGATCACACGTGCTGAACTTGTGGAGAATGATGGGAGATAAGTAGCTCGAGTATGGATGACAAGTAAATCTTTCATGAATTTTGTGGTTATATTGACTAGAAATTAGAGGATTACAGAATCTCAGTGGTGTTGTTGGGTAATATTGATTATGGAGAGGGGGAAATGGCTCCTGCCAGGAAAATTCAGTTTTCTTAGGAGGGCTGTAGAAAGACCTGGTGAGAGGTTGTAACTCTGCTCTTCTCAGAATGTTGTGACTCATGGAATGGCATGTTCTGCAGGGACCCTGGGAGTCAAACTATGTGAAGTTTCTTCACAAAATATTGGCTACAGCAGGACATGAAACTGCTAAGCTAGGAAGGAAACTTTACCCACAGTGGATTCATCTCATCTCCTTGCACCTGAATTCTAATATAGGTAGGGGAAAGAAGCATATAGAGGGAATATGTAGCCCTTCTTTCATGACCACATGAACAGATGCATGCATGGCTGCAAGGCTCTCACTGGACCCCTGACTCTTCCTGCTATCAAGAACTGTCAATTATGTGAAGTTTTTCTCTCCTTCCCAACTAACAAGTTAGCCTGCAATGCTCTGTACATAATGACAGAAGATGCAAGAGTCCTGCATTTGAAACAAAGAAATTTATTACTACAGGCACAGTGGGAAGCCTAATTTTCAAAGTGTGACAGGTTTTGAATCTCCTTCCCAGGGTGACACAGGTATATGTTGTGATGCAGAGACAGAATGTTTACATCACAGCCAAGTATGCCAGTACTTAGGAAGCTCTAATGTTTTATAGCAAGCAGAAAATAAACCTTTCCAACAATTACCCTAGAGGAGACATTACCTCCTGTACAAGGCACCAAACCACCCAGCACCTTGCTCCAGAGGAAAATAGTTTCCAATCTGCTAGTATGGGTTGTTTGGGTCTAACATAGAGGTACAAATCAAACCACCAGCTTAAAAAGGCATGTCTATCAAAGTCAATTAATACATTTGATAAAATACAACATCACAGCAGGACACTATGATAAAGTGGGATAAAAACAGTATATGTTAACATTTTAAAACTGATTTACAGCAAAAATATACCATTTTTAAATATTTTTATGCAAATGTCAGAATCCAGTAGAAAAATGTGTGAAATAAAGAAGTCAAAGGACAGAGCACACCTGGAGATGAAGGAAATGTGGCGGGAGGGGAAGTAAAGAATGAAGCCGTGTCACGGGCCTGCCCCAGCTGCCCAGGACAGATGCAGTAATTATGTACTGCAAGCACGGACTAATAAAAATGGGTGAAAGACGGGAAAAACTACCGATGCCCTTAATGCTCCTCAAACTACCTCTCCACCCATGGAACACATTTATCCCATTTTTCTTCCCACGTTCTGCACCAGCTTTGAAAGTCCATTCTCTTGAATACCTTTTGTTGTGCCATCGTGGCTGCCTGTGTGTTCTGAATCGATTATAAGTGTTCACCTTTTGTGATCGTTTTTAATTTGGGGAGGAGCCAGAAGGTGCGTGGTGCCAGACCTGACAGTGAAGGTGGATGAGAACTCACCGCAGTGTTCTCAGAAGATGGCTTTTGTTGGGTGACACTGGGCAGCAGCAGTTACCACCTCTTAAAGACACTCATGCAATAGCACTTCCAGATCTGCTCCAGAAAGTGTCAGGAATGCCAGGATGAATACGGGTGTTTGAGGTGAGGGAGACTAATCTGAGGGGGATTAATACCACTGTATCTTTTACTGTGATATGTTTTTCATTTAAGCATTCGCTGAGGTTTTTGATTGACATTGGTAGGTGGAAAAACTTGAGGAGCTTAGTATCCACTGGAGAGCATGCATACTGATGAGCACGCAGGCAGAGCCATCTTCAGTGCTTCTGGGCTGGGCCAGGGCGGAAGTGGGGAGTTACTAGCTGTGCTCTGCGTGCAGAGAGGGAACACAGGACCCGCGGTCACGTGGCAGACAGGAGGAGCCATGTTTCCGGTGGAGACGGAGCTTTCTGCTCACTCCATGGCACGGGGTGGTGGGTGTGACACTGAAGCACAGGTGTCTATGCTCATGCCACAGAGGAGCCAGCAGACAGAGCTCCAGCACTGGCATGGGCAGAGGCCTCTGATTTCTTAATGAGGACACTGTGCAAAAGCTATGACCAGGCGAGGCTGCAGAGGCACAGCGCCACGAACCTGTGGCTGGGGGAGCCCTCCTGAGGTCTTCACACATACCCTCCCCATCTCTCTGCACTGCAACTGCAGTGTGTCTCTTCCTTCTGCAGCATTCCCCAAGCGCCCTCTGCTGAAAGCCAGAGCATGGACCTTGCTTTAAAGGAGGAAAGCTGAGGAAACTGGTTTATGCCCAAGCATGACTGGAGGGCACATCAGAACCCTGAGGCCACAGTGTAGCTGATGCCCAGCATAACCGCCTGGAACAGAATCCTCAGAAGTGTGCAAGCTGTGCTGGAACTCCCTGGAGAGCTGTATGTTCCCACAACAGTGATGCTTCCTGCAGTGGCTAAGACTTAGCACGTTGGAGGCCAGGTGTAGCTTGTGATGGTTCTGAGGGCTCAGCTGGACCTAAGAAGACCCCTGCTGGGTAGTGAGACTGGACGGCATCAGAACAGACGTTCACACAAAGCCAGACCTTTTATCCCACAAATCCTGAAAGGCCAGTCAAAGGAAAAATGGTCCTAAGGATGATGCCCCTTTTAAATTGAAAATGAAATACAGATTAAAACTAGTAAATGGTAATAAAATAATTTTTACTCACAGTACATACCAGAAATTATATTTGACATTTGTTTGTTTGGGGAGTTTGGCCCTCATAGACACATGGCCCTGCAGGCAAGCTAGTGAAACAGGCTCTGCCAGGCACAACACTCCACAGCCCTACAATTCAGGGAAGGGAGGAGCCTGGGGGGGCGGCTCCTTCTCTTCTGCAAGTCCTTCTTCTGGGCTGCCGATGCCGCTGGCCTGGCTGGCAGTTCGGGCCCCATAATGTGTGCACACTGTAGCCTCTCATGTCATAGAAACAGGAGAATCTCAGGATGAAGGACTCTGAGGCCTCTGCCCTGCGCTTTCTTAGACCTGAGCGTGAGCACTGCTCCCTTCCGCTTTGCTGGAAGCCAGCTGGAAAGCACCCGACTTCAGTGAGTAGTCGCTGCCTGCAGAATCTGGGTGTGGAGAGGAATATTACAAATCCTGGCATGGGATGAGTTGTTTGTTTAATGTAGGCAGAGTGAGCAAGTTATTTTTCAGATTCCATGGGAGATTCTTTCCCCTTCTTCCAAGCAGTAATTCACGTCAGGGTCCTTCACTCTGAGTGTCCCCAATTTTCATAGGCACTGTTTTATTTCAGTGACTGCTTTTAGTTTAATCATGCATCAAACAAACCACACTTGCATGAACTGAAAGGAGGCAGAGTGGCACCGATGAGCTTGACTTGTGCTTTTTTGGCAACAGCTGAGCTCATTCTGTTGACACTGGAGGATGCGTCTGTGCTGATTGATGACTGTCAGTGACAGCAGTGAGCAAGCACTGGTCCAGCCAGGGACACAGCAGCCACAGGCGCATGCCACAGCCCTCAGCAGGCTGTGCTTCCTTCTCTGGGACACACCTTCTTAGACACAGACAGTGGTCAGTTTGTGGTCAGGATTGGGCTACTTAATTGGAACAGCACTCAGTGTCAGGAGAATTAGCCTTTAATACCTGTTACAATTTGGTCTGGTAAAACCTAAATTTTACCAAGAATTGTGAAGTTATAAATTACCTCATTTTGATCCATGGGGAGACGATTTTGAATAATAGAGTTGTAGTCTAAAGGATGCAAAGTTTGCAAATTTCTGTTATTTCTGCTGTGGTGGTTGGTCACTCGCAAATGGCCAAATATTTTTGTTTTATCTGTTCAATATTTTAAAAATTAATTTTAATTGAATCAACATCAACATGCAGACTCACTAGGATGAGATAATGTGCTGAAGGCAGGGACCCTCAGCTTGCTTCTCCTAGACATGTGGGTGACAGGTATTACTGTTCTCCAGGAGCCTGTCCCACAAAGAGATGGATGCAGGACAACTGTGCTATAAGATTTCTGTTTTGTTGTTATTTTTATCTCTTTGTAAAGAACACTTTTATAAGAGCTAAATCTGGTATGGCAACCTCAAAAGACCATGTAGTGAGTTTAAATTCAGTCACTTAACTTCTTCTGTCTGGTAGAATTAGTCACAATTCTAAAGAAGAAATCTGACAGATGATTTTCTGATTTAGGATTTACTTATTCAAAGACTTAAAAGATTCTTGTACCACTTTAGTAACTAAAATTTTCATGAGATGAATGAGCTCTCAGCTGGTAGGTCTTTGGGATCCAAAGTAAATTCACCCTTTAGTCACAGTATTGTAGTTCACAAAGAAAGGTTCCTCCTTCCCAATGTATTGTCTTTGACGTTTTAGTGATGGTATCTCTGGGTGTAGGTTGCCTGCTAATGACTCAACTAGAAAGTTATAAGCATATGGTAGGGATAAATTAAAAACCTCCTCTATCCATAACTTAAGTGCGATTTCTTTATCTCATTGTTTAAGTTCAGAATATCTCATCACGCCAGCTCTGAGTATCTTTATTGCTGAGGTACGAAAAAATAATAAAAACAAGAGGAACGCAGAAATTTGTAAAGCAGATCACTGTGCTCTGGAGGAGACAGAAAGCACATCAGTTGGTGAGTAAACTGCAACTGAAATTTAATCATGCAAATGTGTTCTCTCTATTAAGATAAGCATGTTGTATGGTGGGTTAAAAATCATAAGGCGAGAGTAGAATCTGCAGAAATTGAAAATAAACATTACAGTACGTTCCTCGATTCTGCACACAGAACTATTGCTCCCAGGAAGCAACAATGTGGAAGGGCCACAGATAATAGTCCCCTTCGCCTTAGTACGTGGTACCCCCTAGATGGCTGATAGGACCAGTTCAGATGCAAGTACTTACCATGCAAATGTGTATTTTAAACCCCTCTGTTGTGATGGTCTGGACTCAGCATGTACTTACCTGAGGGAACAGGAACCCCAGGAGCTGCAGCTGCCACCTTCACGTGCATACTGATCTCTGAGAGAGGGCAGTTGGCTCAGCAGGCCCTGATAGGAGGACCATTGTTGTACCTGCTTGCTTTTCTCTCATGTTTACAAAATGGCTCCCTTGACTTCAGCCATCACATCCTTGTGTGCATCTGTCCCACAGCAAGAAGCTCCTCTGTTTTGCAGAGAACTGTCACTTTCCCGCAGGCCCAGCACTCTATTTGTGCCTCACTTGCCACGCAACAGGGATATGGACCCCAGTGTAGTCATAGCACAGGACTCTTTACACGGCATAATTTCCTGTGCATGCGTAACTGCTCAGCGAAACAGGCAGAGATGACCTCTTTCCGAAGCTGCTCTGCTCCTTCTACCCTCCCACTCCTGAGCTATCTGCAGCTCAAAGTCCACCATCCGCAGACCATAAAATTCTTATTTTATTTGTCCTCCATGCTGGTCCCTGCTTGCTGGCACCCAGTGTTTTGTTTGTCCCCCTTGCTTTTCTGGGATGGTTTGATTTATCCCACCCCTGGAGAGCTGCAGGCTGGAGCAGAGGATGTTTATTCAGCTGGCTGTGTCAGAAGCTACAGGAGGGGCATCACACTGAAAGACTTCAGGGGACTCATTCATTTCTAAGTGCCAGGTACAGCCTGTGTGTCCAGATGTGGCAGCAGCACTGAATTTGGAGAACTGAGTGGATTCCTTTGAAAAACTACACTGTAAATTTACTGTTGGAAAAAACATTGATTTTCAGCATTATCTCCTTCCCCCAGCTTTTGCTGCATCTGTCTTCAGCACTGCGACAGTCTCTAACAGGTCTTCTTGGAGCCAACCCTTACTTCCTTCAGCAGCCCATCAAAATTACTTTCGATCTCAGCTGACCCTCTTCTTGGGTGGCGTGACATGTAGGAAACATCACAAGTTCTTCATGAGAGTCCCAGGTTGGTTTTCGGACTCTGACTCACTTTACCCTTCAGCCCCTCCTGCCTTCTTCCGCATGGTGACACCAGACAGACCAAGCTTGGGGGGCATCTCAGTTTGCTGGAAGCAGGAAGGGCCATACAAAGTGGTAGCCCTTTCGAGGTTTAGAGGCAGCCAGGATTCAGGACAAAGGCAGAAGGGAAAGGGAAGCCACCTGTAGGGGAAAAGGCCAGCTGTGTGCTCCCCAGGAAGCCCCTGTCTGCCTCACCAGCCACTGCTTATCAAAAGCCATGCCTGGGCTTCTGGGTGACTGGACAGCTGTCCCGACTTCAACAACAGGGATGGAGTCCTGAGGCCTGGTGAGGGTGGGGTCACTCTGAGGATGCCAGGCTCCCAGTCAGATGAGCAGGAAGCAGAGAGAGGTTGAGAAGCAGGCAGGCAGAGCCCGGCTGGCAGCACCTACATGAGATGAACTACACATTTAGTGAGTGGGCAGAGTGGTGCCCACAGGGTTAGCGCAGATCAGGGCATGGGCAGGCCTCTGATGGAAGATCTGAGTGCCTGTGTCTGAGCTGAGGTTCAACCTCAGTGCAGGTTAGGAACCTGAACCTGAAATCCAGGCCAGGATGGCTGAGGATTAAGCAGAACTGTGAGCATCTGAAACAGTGCAACCGCTTGACCAGCCAGAACATGCTCCTGAGCAGACAGCAGCAGAGGCAGGCTGGCGCCCTGGGCAAGCTGGACAGTGTCTTGAGGACAGGAGGAGGTATGCTGTAACAACTCCAGACTTCTGGAGGAACTGCCTAACCAGCCTCCACAAAAGCCTCACCATTCACCTATCCAGTTTTCTGCAGAAAATCATTCGCAAAAGGATATGATCTATTGATTTACAAAGCACAATAACCTTAAGGAAAGAAATCCACAGTTAGCCACTGAGACACTGTCAAGGTGATGCTTTGGGCTTTTTCTGAAAAATGGATCTAACAGTATGCACTTTGCAAAACTGTTCTGAAAGCAGCAGAAAATCTGGTGGAATTTTCCTGAATGGTACCTGATTTAAGTTAGAACTCAGTAAATGGCAGCTGGCATTTCTAGATTAGGACAACCTATTCCAGCACTTTAAATTTTGGTGAGTTGTCTTTAATGGCAAAAGATAAGGCCAGGAGAATGGTGAAAAGAGGACAAGGGATGGAGGTTCTTTTTAAATGACTTGACCTATCTTGAGGTGCTAAGAGCCTGACCTTTCAAGAAAGAATCTTGAGCATGAAGGCAGATGGCCACTTAGCATAGACCAGAAGAAAACAGGTCTTTATTTATCCTGCCTGGTTTTAGATCTGAGCCAGATAAGTGTTTCAAGATCCTTCCAGGATTACAGCACACAGAGAAGGCCTCACTTAGGATATTGAGCATCTGTCCCTGGGCATGCTGGCTGCTTCAGAGACCCACGTAACTCTCTGATCTGAATGAATGCTTTATTAAAACTGTCCCAAACCTCCTTGTTGGAGGGAATTGTGCCAAAGGAAGCATGATTTTATTCTCCTTCTTATACACTCCTGGAGGGAACAAAGGATGGTATATGGTACAGAAAGCAAAAATTGACGAGAAAAAGTTGCAGAGTCCAGCCTCACTTATGTAGAGGTAACAATTAGAACATGGAAAATTGTATTTTTCGCTCCACCAAAGTGGATTTTCTGGTTCCAACCAATGCCTCTTTTTCTTTTGACAGGTTCACTATCATCCATTCTAATTAAAATACTAGGCTCCCTTGTATTTGAATAGATTGTAATACTTTTGTAAACCTCAGGCCTCAGTAGTTACCACAGAAGACTTATCTGCAGACAGGAGATCCGCCTGTACATCCCCATTGTCTCCTTGGAGAAAACATTGAAAGCACCCCCAGATCAGCTTCATATAGGCACATGCATATCTTTGTTTCAAAATTTACTTACCATCATATACGTTGTGCTATTTTGTTAAGTATTGCTCTGTGTACTTTGGCATATTTATTGAACATTCTCTGAGTATTCCAACTGAGCAAGCACACCAAGTTACCTCACATCAGTCATCAGGCCTCACTGTTCTCAAACCTCAGAGTTGTACAGAATGGTGGCTCCAGGTTCCTCCTGGGCTCCACACTCAGATCATCAGGACATCTTCCAGAGCGGGCCTGGGCAGTGGGCAGTGCTCAGCCAGTGGACTCCAGCTCCGAGCCCTGAGTAGTCAGCATTGTGCGGAGGGCCTTTAGCAGTTACTTCAAGAGAAGTCTAAACAATTAAATTCCATGATTATAGTGGTTTCAAATGTGGTAGCATTTGATGCTGTTTTTATAGGAAAATAATTCATTTGTTTCAGTTTTATATTTTTGAAGACATTATTAAGCAATTAAACTTGTTCTTTGAAGAGAGAGTTTTGCACAGAATGCCACACCTTCATAAAATATGTCCCATTCAAGGGCTTATGAATCCATAGAGATGTCTCGAGGTTGCAGGGGCTAGTAATTATTGTTACTTAATTTATTTGCTCTGTGCTTCCTTTGCTTAAGTGTGCTGTAGTTTACTGTCCTTAAGCAGCCAGGTTAATGATGTTTGCCTTTGGAGATGAACATTACTGTAAGGAACAATTCTCTCACCTTGGGAAAGTAAATCTCAGTCAGCTCTCACATTAGGAGAGGAAATGAAGAGTTCTTGGTGGGAGGCAGGGTTTACAGAGGGCAATAGAGCGATAGCTGAGAGGCTGCCTTAGTGTTTCCCGCCCTGCTTGTCCGCAACCTGTGCTCTCATTAAGCCTCCTCCTTTTCCACTTGGTTACTTAGAGGAAGGTCTTGGGGTCAGGCCGAGGAAACTTGTTCAATAAGGCTCTAAGTGACACCCAGTCATTCTGTCACCTCTGCTTTCCTTGGGTGTCCCTGAAGTTTCACATTATCCCCTCCCTCACTAGCAGCAGTGTCTTATTCCTTAGGCAGCACTGACCTACAAAGACTTAAAACAGATAGATCCTCTCATGGAGGGGGCTCCTTGCCTAATGTGTTATCCCTCCTACCACAGACCAGTGTCTGCTACAAGTACAATGAATTCTGAGGTTTCAGATCCAGTGTATTTGGTTTTTGGGGCCTTTAGGTTTTCAGATTCAGTTGTTTGGGATTTTTAAATGTTTTGTTTCTATCGTAAAATAAAATAAAATAATTCATGGTATTCCCTGCTAAAATCACCCTGAAAAATACAGTTTGATGCTATAAGTCAAGTCTCGCCCTGTGTCTGTCAGTCTCTGTCCCCGTCTCTGTCTCTCACTCTGCTTGTCTCTATTTCCCTCTTCCCAGCGAAGGCATATGTAAGAAGCCACTGGGTCAGATAAGGGAAAACAAGATAATGAACCCTAGGCTCAGCCACAGAACAGTAAAAAGAAGAGAACCTTGGAAAGAGGGGCCCCGGCTCGAGAAGCCTCTATCGCCCCTTCCTCCTGCTTGGGAAGCAATCGCTGCCCTGTTCTCTCTGTTTCCATTCTCTTTACCATTCCCTGTTTCTCTTGTTTCTTTTTCCCACCATTTGCATGAGTTATATAGAACAGAGCATTTCTTTTTGGTGTGTCCTTACACACATATAACATAGGAGCTATTCTGAGAAAATACTGTACATGTTTAAATTTTTTTAAAATATTGCAGAAAAGATATACCAACACTAACGCCCCTCAAGTTGTCCCCCTCGTGGAACGCGCTTGACCCTTTGTTCTTGCCACATTTGAAGCAGTGCTCAAGGTCTTCGGCTGCGCTGTCATGGCTGTTTCCACTCCTGAACCCTTTCAAATTGTGTTTCACTTTGACTTTGGGGAAGAGCCACAAGTCATGTGGTGCCAGAGTGGGAGAATAAAGTGGACGAGGACTCAGCACTGTACCTGTAAGAGACAACCCTTCCACGCAGAGCACTCTGTGGCTGTATTCACTGTGTTTTTTTTAAATGCAAGTTAAAAAGACACAACAGACAATTTTCAAAGCTGCTGCAGGAAGTAGAAAGGATGATGGGGCCATTGTGTTCAAAGGAAGGGGAAAGATTTTGAGAGGTAGGAATGCCAGTGTGTCTTGAGATGTATTACTGCCAATATATCTTTTAGTATAATATATTTTATCATTCCCCCCATGTGTTGCTCATGCCTTGCACTTTGATCATTTCCCTCTTTCCACTCTTTTTTCCTTCCTCCAATCCCTTTTCTCTTCTCTAGTAGGTTTCCTTGATTTCACACGGCTTCTTTTCTCACACATTTTTGAGCATTGTTTTAAGCATGTGTTATGGTTGATACATTGTGTCAACTTGGGGAGTCTAGAGGTTTAACTAAGTAACTGAGCAGTTGTGAATCTTGGGGTAAAAAGGCCATGCCCTTACCCTTGTGGGATGTTGTTTATTATGTTAATTTGGGAAGTTTAAAACGTTAACTATGTGATTCAGCAGGAAGCCAGGGTGCTTATTTGTAGTCATTCTAAACCTGTGCAAGAGGAAGGCATACAGAGGGTGCAGGTATAGAGGACCACCCCCCCACCTCCCCAGAGCTGGTAGACTATAAAAAAAATTGAGGAAGGACTAGCTGCGAATTTTTCACAGGAGTTCCAGTCTTCACCTTCAACTTGGTTGTCTCCTGGCTTCTGGTGCAGACTCTTTGGCTTCTGCCTGGAACTTTATTGTAGATTCATCAGCATTTTGGCATAGACTCAACAGCCCTTGATATGTACTTGCATGGCCACTGCAGTGAGCTCTAGGCCCCAGGCCTGGGCTCCTCAATCTCCAGTGTGCAGACACCCTCTGCACACTTCCTCATCTAACCCTGTAGCTGACCATTGTAAGCCAAGTAGGTAATTTATTGTACATTTCTATATCTTGTGTTAAATCTGTTTCTCTAATAAACCCTGACTGATACAGCATGCAACTCCTTTTGTGTAGGGAACTAGGGCATCTTGAGCAAGGATGGATCTCCTTCAACATGGGTCTCAAGATATTTCCTCCGTTCCCACCTGGGCTGCATGCTTACCTCTTTATTTAAGGCCCAACATAGGGGAAGCTGCCTCTATCTCAGACTGTGCTGGTGGTTCACACAGACATCATTAGAGTTTGGGTCTAGATGTCCCCTCAAAGCTTCACATACTTTTTTTTTATTTTAAAGAAAATAATACAAAAAAGGAACAATAGAAAAATAAAAAACAAAACAAAGCAAGGGCATTAAAACTGATAAGGGGTTTCAAACCAAATCACAGGGATTAACGGTTGTTTTATTACATAGTTATCTTCAATGAAGTTGCTCAGATTATCAGGTGTAAAAATAGAAGATTAATCAAATCTTTAAAGAGAATAAGAAAATAGTAATTTAAAAGAACAGTAGAGACAATACATAGTTTCACTAGATAGGATTGTAGGAATTTACCTACCAATGGTTGTTTTACTGTAAATTGTTGTTGTCATATAAATTGCTCAGATTACCAGATATAAGCATGCAAAATTGGTCTAAATATAAAAACACTTTTAATCATTAACTTTTCCCCTTAACAAACCATCAGACATCAGCAGTACAGTTATGCCACTGATCCATACACACACACACACACACACACACACACACACACATTATTATACAATGCCTTGATTTAAGGTATTATATATATATATATATATATATATATATATATATCTCAAGGCATTATATATATATCTCAAGGCATTATATATATATATATATATATATACACACACACACACACACACACACACAATGCCTTAGTACTTATTTTTCTTCTTTCCCTCATCCTAGTTTTTCCTTCCTTTGAGCCATTTCTTTCCATTTCTTATTATCTATTGTATATTTTCAGTTTTATTTACTCTTTCATGTTCTTACACCAGGGAGACAATGTGATGTTTACATATGTGGATCCAATTTATTTCACTTATGAGTATGGTCTCTAGTTGCATCCATTTACCCACAAATCCTTGAATTTATCTTTTTTATAGCTGAGTAGTACTCCATTGTATAGAAGTTCCAGATCATTTTTATCCATTCCTCAGTTGATGGGCATTTGGGTTGTCCAAGATTTAGCTACGTCAAATGTGCTGCTATAAAAATGGGTGCATATATATTGCTGTGGTATGACATTTTTAATTCTTCTGGAAATATACCCAGAAGGAGAACAGCTGAGTTAAGTGGGACTTCTAATCCTAGCTTTGTAAGGAATCTCTAAACTGATTTCCACAGTGGTTGTACCAGTCTATACTTCCACTAGCAGTAGAGAAGTGTTCCTCTTTCCCCACAGCCTCTCCAGCATTTGTCATTGGTTGATTTCTTAATGATAGCCATTCTCTGTGGGGTGAGATGAAATCTCACTGTTGTTTTAATTTGCATTTCTTGATTGCCTAATCATGTTGAACATTTTTTCACATGTTTATTCACCATTAGTATTTCTTCACCAGAGAAGTGTGTGTTCATCTCAGATGCCCATTCTTCATGTACTTTTAGAACAGGGTTTTCAAGAACGGCTGAATCTAAAGTTTGTGACAGATTCAAAGTGCAGTGCTGGGATTAAGGCTGGGTGGTTGCTGGATCAGTCCACCAACTGGACTGACACCACCCTAATCCCAGCAGGGTGCATAAGATCAAAGGGGCAGAAAAGCTTGTTTTCCCCTTTTACTCTTCCTGCTTTTGCTGTCTCACTCTGCCCATGAACTGTTGCCCTCTGCCATGCCACCCTGCCTTGGAGCCAGCCGATTATGGACTGAAACCTCCACACACCGTGAGCTAAATAAACCTTTCCTCTTTTAATTTGGGGTGTTGGTTATTTTCTCTCAGCAAAGAGAGAAAAATAACTAAGATATCATTGAAAAAAACTCGGCATTCTAATAGTTTCTCATCAGATTCAAATATGATCCCTCTATGTTTTTATAATTAAAAATAAAGCAGAAGAATTTTAACTCTAGAAAAAACAATAATCTTTCCTGAAATTTGTGAGCTACAGTCTTTGATTAATCCCAGCTTAGTCTTGAGTCCACAGCTTGTTCTGTTAAGCTACCTAATGTTAATATAGACTTAGCAGCTTCATGGTTTTAAGCATCTAACCTCTCCCTTTCCACAGGTTCAGATTGAAACAAGGTTATTCACACCTACTTACTTAGAAATAACCTACCTTGGGGTTGTCTCCTTCCCTGAGTCCAGAATTACCAGTCTCTCAGGCATAAACTGGCCTCTGACTTTCTTTGCTATTCATGGCTAACTACTGCTAAAAAAGCACTGTGGGCTCAGTATTTTTGCAGTTTTTTTCTGCAAAACTGATATACTTATTTATTAATTCCAGGCATTCTTGTTTGTTTTTGATGTTATTCTTTTAGCATATCTGGAATTTAGGCATAAACAAGCATATCCTCTACATATACAGGAATTTACTTTCTTCACAATTTGTGTACATTTTAATTTATTGTATGTTATTGAACCAGCTAGGACTTCTGCCATCATGCTGAACAGAAGTCATCAGGCAGGACCATTACTCTGTTCCTTATATTAAAAGGGAAGTCACTTAATTTTCATTATAAACTATGACATTATTGGTAGATATTTTGTATACATAAATTGTTGCTGTTTGAGGAAGTTGTCAAGAGTTTTAGTTTTCTCAGAGTTGTTGTGATTGGTTATCCATTTTATCCAATGCTTTTCCTGCAACTCATATAATTGTGTAATTTTTCTTCTTTAGCTGGTTGGTGCCCTTTGTTACATTGGTTAATACATGAATAGTGAATCAAGACAAAATTCCATTTCTCATGATATGTGGCTCCTGTTACACACTGTTGGATTGAATTTGCTAATATGTTGTAGAGTATCTTTGTATCTGACTCAGAAAGAAGCCACATTAATGGCTATCACAAGATTCAAAATGTTTTCACAGTGAAGAAGTGATAAATCTTTGAGGAAATAGGTGTATGTAACTTATTTTGAACATTATGTAATGTGTACATGTAACATATAATGGCACCTCCTTAATGTCTATAATTTCTGAGTTTTTGTGGATTAGTAAAGAAGTATATTGTTTATTTGGAGGATTTATAACTATCTTTGTATTATTGGTTTTTAATGTGAGTGTAATCGAACAACATTTCTGTGTGTTTTCTATCCTATCCATTTTTGTTGTGTAGTTTTGCAGTTCCAAATGTGGTCTACGTTGGTGATAGTGCTAGTGTAAGCAGGTTATGTTTTCTGCCACTGTTGGATGGAAGTGTCTGTAAATATGATTATGCTGGAGTCTTCTCAGAGAGACTGTAAGGTGGGAGTTATTGGGGGAGGAAGGTTGCTCTATACTCTGATAATTATTGTCGGCTTTAGGCAGCCTGGGTCACAGACCTGTGCTCTTCACAAATATTTCTCTATTAGTTTAGCATGTTTTTCAGTACTGGTAATTGCACTCAGCCACACCCCAGCCACACCCTGTCTAAATTTCAAAACAGGGCCTGGGTAAGTTGTGCAGGTTGAGCTCAAATTTGCAGTCTTCATGCCTTATTCTCTCACAGTGTAGTTTTTTAAAACAAATTACTCAGTTTTAAAAATTGTCAGTGGTTTGATTGACATGTAATTTTCTACTTGTACATTACATTTATGAAATACAGTATGATGTTTTGATTCATGTATATACTAGTGATGATAAACAGCACAGTGTATCTATCACCTGAAAACTGAAGAATTTCCTAATTTTGAGTATATTAAAAATCCTCTCTTCTGACTATTCTGAGGCATAGATTGCATCATTGCTCATCACTTTCATGCCGCTGTGCTGGAGCACACAAAGCTGAATCTCCCTATGAAATCAAGGCACTGAGCCCCTCGGCTGGCTTCTCCTCCATCTCCCCAAACTCTATGCTCTCTTGTAAACACTCTTCTACTCTCGACATCTATGAGGGCAGTGTTTTTAGGTCCAGTCACGGGTGGAGTCATGCTTCCCTGCCCGTTGGCTTCCTTTCCTTTCCCTGGCTTCAGTGTTTCTAATCTATTTGCTGGATCCCCTGACTCCGGACAACTGTTTTTCTGTCCCTTAAAAAAGGCAGGACAGATTCAGGAAGCCGGTATGGAACAAATGCCCTCAAACAGTTGAGCTGTAGCTCTTGCAAATTCTATTCCTCTGGAGAGCAGTAAAACTCTGAGGTTTGTTGCCCTAAACTTCCATAAATCAGTGGGTAAGAGCAACGGTCCTGAGAGGACACTGAGAGCTCTTCCACAGAGTGGAGAGGGGCTTTCTACCTGCTTCTTAGGCTTGGGCCATGGTGCAGCTCTGATATTAGGAGGGCTCTGGCGCCGGGCACACTCTTAGCCTTTGCCCTGCAGGTCGGACGGCAGTGCCACTTAGCACAAATAGATTTACTCTCTAAGCTTTTTATTCATTCAGGTCAAACACTCTGAGTGACTTAGTTGCCTGAGTCCAGAAGCTTTGATTGAACAGATCTGCTAAGAAGACCGAAACCAGCTCTGGAACTTCCTAGTAAGAGCTGGGGTAGCTGAGATTGAACATCATTTAAATTAATACAAATCCTACATTCAATATCTTTTTCTAGATTTCTGAGGGTGGTGTGTTTGAATTTTCCTTAGGTATTTCATTCTGGTTAGAAGTGCTTTGGGCTTCCCACCGGGAAGAATCTGCTTCTTGGAGCCCAAACTGAGAAGACATATTTATTTTTCCCAAATGGCAGAAATAAGAATCTTTTTTGGGCATTATTCAAATCTCTCAAGTGTGGCACATTAACCATTTTGTGCCCAACGATGAAGACGATAATCAATTGATTAAAAAAAGATTGTATTTAATATATGTAATTGGCACTTTGTGGATGCTCCACTGCATGAGCCAAACAGGCAAGAGCAGGGCAGTGACAGGTTTAACATAGGTAGCAGCTTAATGTCATGTACAGGGCTGTCTTGCCCCGGAACAATCAATATTAATGATAAAACAGTTATGATCAGGTGGGCCTGGGATGGCAGCATATTTGAGTAACTCCAATTCGAATTCATTTGTGAGAAATATAATTTGAGGAACTGTGATGCGATACGGGAGTAGTCAAAGTACATAGTGAATGTTTAAATTTTTAAAATGTGTTACACTAAAGGACACATTACTACTACAAGATGTGATAAGCAAAAGTGCGGTAAATGCTGCAGCCCAGTGCCATCCGATGGGAAGGGAGACTCATAAAAACATTATGGTGTGTCTTCATTCCCCAGATCCAACACCATGCAACCTCTGGCTGACCCCCAAGTCAAAGTAACATGAAAGGTAAAGGTTTTGAATTAGTTTAGGACTTCAAGGCAGCTGTGAAAGCACAATTTAAGACACTCTTGAAAGAGGATTTCCAGAACTGCTTCAGAAAGTAGCAAAAGCAACAAGAAAATAGTGCTCAAAGAGAGGAGGAACATTTTGACAGGGATTAATGGCAATGTGTCTTTCACTGTAACAATTTGTTTAAATATCCATCCCATTTTTCTTTTTTTAACTGCCTAATGTTATTTTAATTTATTTTTTATTTTAAAGGGAAGAAAAATAAACAATAAGTGCTATAATATTTCAAAACAAGATTGTAGGAGAGTAACATTGTTCAGCACATTGTGCATTCTCTTCAAAGTAGTTGCTCATAATACAAGATATACAAGGCATGAAAACCCAATCTATCCTATTGTTCAATCACATCTCACAGGTCTAAAAAATCATGGTGTGGGTGATGCCTATCATGTGTGTCTTTCATCACTAACCTAAGTAGATCTGTCACACATGCCTGGATTTTTCAGTTAGTGTGTAACTACGCATGGTGAGATATTGGTACAGTCTACAGATCTTCCACACAATCTTGACAGGTCTTCTACACAATCTTGACATTGCACAAGAAAGCAGGTCATAAACTGAGTTGTGGCACAGAGTCGCATGTACTATGTGAGTGTTTAATCTAATAATCAGGTAAAATAGTCATGCATACTGTTCTTAAACTCATTATTCTCCAGCTCATGGCTGTTTTAGGTGCTCCTCTGTACTTTGTAGGCAAACTTCTCTTGCAAGCAGACAAGTCTTTCTTGTTGCAAAAAGTCCAGTTAGCACCCTCTAAGTCAATGGGTAAAAACATGACGGCTTTGGAAGTAGGCTCTTGGTAACTTTCCTAGAGTAGAGGGTGAAGAATCTACCAGTCCTTCACACCTTGGAAGACCTGCTAAAAACAAGAATTGTGTGTCTAGGCAATCAGACAATCCTCATTTCTGAAACACTACGAAATCCCTTCCAATCTTTTAATATGAATTAGAATAGTGCATCTGGTATTGATGGAAAAGAAAAAGAAATAAAGATGAGGTGATTTTAGTTACTACCTCTGAAGTTCAGTCTGTGATCAAATATTAACTACATGAATTATACATTCATAGTGACAGGAACTGACCAGAACTTAGAAGTTGGAAACAACTAATGGGCTCATTCTCCTTTTAAAAATATATTTTGATGTTATTAACTCAGTGTTTAAAATAGTATAAATAGGGCTGGAGGTACAGCTCAGCGGGCTAAGTGCTTGCCGCTGAGCACTAGGGCCCTGAGTTCGATCCCCGGTCCCGGGAAAAAATAAATAAATAAATAAATAAATAAAATAGTATAAATAAAAATTTAAAATATTCTACCATAGACACTGAGTCCAGAGTCTGAAGAAGCTATATTTTTTTCTTTGAATCTTACTTCCACATAAGATTAATAACATGTCTGGTTTACATGTTTTCAAATTATTGGCCACATACAGTTGGCAATTCTGAATTTTCTAGACACTCTTCCTGTTCCCATTACCCCTGGATCCTCCTTCTCTATGTTTGGTCCCTCTTGTTCCCAATGTTTCCTCTCCCTATGTCCTATTTGTGGATAAAATTAGTAGTATGTGAAAACTTTCTAAGTCCTTCATCCCAGGCATACACAGACACGCAACTTTATGTGCGTGCCCGTGGGGATTAGGTGTCATTCTCTGTAACTGTACCGTGTAGGGTTTCTGTCTTCTGGTTACATGGACACGGGATGACAATGCTGTTGTACCGTCATGTAAAAGAATTACGGAAGGGAAATCCCTGTATTGGTTTGCCATCTTTTGCACTGCCAGGGAATCAGTCTCCTCCCTTCTTTCTGCTTTAACATTATAATCCTGGCATGCTGAGCTCCATGATGACAGTTGAAGCACTAGCCTTCTCCTTTGTGCTGCAAGCAAAGAAGAAGGGAAGAAACACAATATGAAGTAGATTTGCAGTCCCTTTTGAACACCTCCTCAGGCGTCACTAATGTAAATCACTGACTAGAAGTTAATCTCTTTCAGCTTGCTTTCATCATGGCCTTTAACAAACGTAGAGCCTTCTTTCCATGGAAGAAGTACAGAAAGATACTGGAGAGGGGTCATAGTTACTTTTCTCATTGATGAGACAAAATACCAGATATCCAAAAGTTAAAGGAAGAAAAGTTGATTTTAAACCACAGGTTGTAGAGGTTTCGATCCACAGCCAGCAATTTTCAAGGCGGAGTGGCATGGCAGAGGAGCCTGGCAGAGGAGAAACAGTCACAGCAGGGCAGGCAGGAAACTGCAAGCAGCCTTCTCTCTTCTCTTTGGATTCCATCTGTATACAAGCCTATTCACACACCTAGGGTGAGGTTTCCATTGTCCACACCCAGGACTATTGTAAACCAATTTAGTTACCACACCTCTGTAAGCACAATATTACACATCTTAGATCCAGCCACCTCTGCAAAGATCCACCTATGAGCATATGAGGTTTCACCTCTAGATACAAACCACAGCAAGATACAACTGGTTGCTCCTACAGTGGCTTCAAGTCCACTGAGGGTAGGGTTGACCTTATCTCTAGGTATTTGGCCAAGCCTGAATTAACTTCTGGTCTTTGAATGGGCATGGACATCCTTCTCTCTGTCTTTTGACATCCTGCTTTATTCAGTCCACAAATAGTAAACTTAGAACTACCTTGGTCTTGCTGTCCATCCCAGCAATTCTCAGTCCTTACGCTGAGAGTTTCACTCCCAGATGTACCTGAGCTCAGATACAATCATCTTGAATAGTGGGTCAGATAAATAAACCAGTGTTGGATGAATGCTTCTTACCCTGTAAGGTAAAACAAAATGTAAGGCAAGTGTACTAACTGTAAGGACAGTGAAATTCTCTTGGAGCAATCGGGCCAGAGATAGGCAGACAGAACTTTCAGAAAGCTGCCTGTCAAGCTGTGATAGTAATGAGTGGCTGGCGATTGCAGACTTAGAAAGAATAATGACTCTGAGACTTGCCCTTGGAAAGGAACCGAATAGTCCAGACACTGAAGAGGACAGCCTGGCAGAGGAGCCTGTGAGGGAAAAGTGTGTGGGGCCGCGATTTCCTTTAGAGGTTTCTGCCCCAGCATATGTTGGAAGAGCTGAAAAGAGGTCAGATTGCCTGGGAATCTCTGGTTGATGTTAATGAATGAAAATGTGTAGGACTCTGTCTTTTCCTGTAGTATGTAGTATGTTTGCACTCACGTTCACTTTCGGAAGAAGTCTGAATGTTTCTGGTAGATAGAGAAAACAAAA
Organism: Dinomys branickii; assembly: GCA_004027595.1. Taxonomy (NCBI): domain Eukaryota; kingdom Metazoa; phylum Chordata; class Mammalia; order Rodentia; family Dinomyidae; genus Dinomys; species Dinomys branickii. The sequence goes on along the minus strand of PVLD010008283.1, from coordinate 8,892 downwards.
CTGTTTGAGACAATACTGTTTTAACCACTTTCAGGAAAAAAATGACTTAAGTAAAATTTTTATGGAAATTAACCAAAATCCAAGGCCTGGGGTAAGTGTTAATACTTTTTAGCATCCAGAAATTACTCAGAGATCTTCAGGTATTACACATTTAAATGATTTGAAAATTAATCTAAAACAGATTGGAGGATGCCAGGGTCACCGACTTTCTGGCCTAGTGGCCAGCCTCTAAACTTGTTTTTATTTTAGCAGATGAAGTAGTTAATTCCTGTCCCAAAAGTCAGCATATTCCTGGCAAGCAGTCATAGTACAAATCCTGTTTTCACATTTTGGATGAATGTGCTAGAACTGAACCCATGTCTTTCCCTTCCAGCCTGTGTAGAAATGGCAAAGCTGGGCTGAAGGCTTTTACAGTGGCAGAGTGCCTTAGTTCACAAGTTTAATTATTTCTGCATTTTTTGTCCCAAAAGAATTAGAGGAGAACCAAATCAAATTCCCCATAAACTCAACACTAAACCTAACCAAGTCATTCAATTCAGTTCTCATCCAATTCAGTTTGTGACCAGACTCAGGCAAAGAATTAAGCTCACAAACTGTGGTTCCACTCTGTGGTAGGTATTAATGTGACACTTTGTACCCCAGCATCTTTTTCTGAGGTCCTCAGGTGGCTGAGCAGGACACCACATGCGTGGGACATGCAGAATATGCCTTCTGTGTCTTGTCAGGCCAGGTCTTAGTGTCACCGTGTCATCTGCACACTGAACTATCCTTCACTATAGCCCCGCTCGAGAGAGAGGATGCCTGGCAGCATTTCCTCCAGGGCGGAGTCAGTGGAAGCTTTGTGTGTAATGTGGGTTTCCTCACAGGACCTCCTGAGCCATCGGCTTTTCACTCTTGCCTCGGAGGTGCACCCTCCCTTCCCTGTTGTGTGAGAGGAATGACTCCTTGGGACACTCATAAACCACAGTCTCTGACAGCTGAAGCATGGCCTGTCTATTCTCTAAAAGTTACATTTCAAGGAGGCAGTACAGTTTCCTGGGGCTGCTGCTCTTGGACGGAGGAGGCCCTTCCCTTGTTCTTCCCTATGCAGTTTCAGTTCCATGTGACCCAAGGCTTTCCATAAAGATCTTGATGAATAATTCAGGCTAGCGGACTAAGGGCATCTACATTGCGAATGGCAGGTTTGCCGGAGCAAAGCTCTGTCTCTATGACCTACCTGGGTGACTCGAGGTGGCTAGGAAAAGCAGAAGCTAATATCCATCCTCCACATCCCACTTTCCGTAGACAATTTACTGATACATACAAAGAGGACTTTATTTGTAGACATTTCTACCAAGAAAAGTAATAATTTGTTCCATGACAACCTCCCCCTTCCAAGGGATTCATGCTTCCAAATTGTCTTTTCTAATCAGAACTGTATTGATCTCAGGCAAGGGAGCCATGGTGTGTAAAGCCTGGTGGCCCTTTTCCAGTTAGAAAGTCAGTGACTCTGGCATCCTTCACTGCCTGGTCTCCATCTCGTTCTCATTAGTGGCCTGACAAACAAGAATGTGCAAATAAATGAATGCCAAGGCCTGTGATATGCCATATATAAAATGGTGGCAAGTCCCAAAGGAGAAATGAGGAGGACTGTGTGTGGGGAGACTCTGGAGAGAGAAATAGGGAAGAAGACAGGGCCACTGGGCAAATGGACATTTCCAGGCCAGGCCCATGGCAGGGGTCCAGTGGAGTAAGCTCTGGGAGAGCAGTAAGAGGAGGAAGTAACCCAGACCAGATGGGGACTCAGAGGTCATCCTCAGAATTTCCTCTTTTTCTTGCATGATATGAGACCAGTGAAAAGAACTGAACTGAAAAGAGCGTTTTCTCATATTTAACAGATTTCTAGTTTTGTTGGACACAGACCTGAAGAAGGCACAGCTAAACTGAAGATGCTAATGAACCTCAACAGCTCCTGTAACACTCCCAAAGATAGGAGCTGAAATCTTGGACTAGAGTGTTTACAAAGGAGACGATGAGAGGGATGAGGTTCCAGCTGCCTTTAGAAGATAGTGAGGATGGGAGTGGACCACAGAGTGAATACTGGCTCTAAGAAGAAAACGTCAGTGTGAAGAAGGACAGTGTGGTTTCTGATGTATGCACGTCGGCTTTGGAGCTGTCAGTTTTCCAGGAGAGGCGTGCAGGGATCTAGCTGAAAGATCCCGAAGAGCTGAAGATTTGCAAAATATTGCTTTTCAATATTCTCTGGAGTTTAGGCTAATGAGAGAGTCACATTTAGGGCAGGCTGTGCAGTCCCTGCTCCAGAAGCTGGATTGGGATCAGCTCAGAAGTATGTGTCATGATAGGGAGTTGGAATTAATTGGCCTCGGCATGTTTATGTAACACCTAAATGCATTAATTTATGTTTATGCCTCACAGAGCAGCTCCTGGGCCTTGTCTGACTAGCTGTAAGGCCCAGACCCTCTAGAGCAGCTGTCAGGGTTCAGGAGGGGGAACTTCCCTCCCACCAGCCAGCCACATGGCCCAGGCTCACGTGCCAGCCCCTCACCTGCCAAGGGAGATCCTTCCAGTCAAAGCAGGGAGCTGACCATGGTACCTAAGGGACGTGTTCATTGAGGTTGAGGCAGGTGTCCCTTGCAGAGATGTCCTGCATGAATAAATCACAGTAAGAGACTGAGGTACATTTTAAAGTATTCACAATCTCGTTTACTAATAGGAAGTCTTCAGAAAAACAGACATGTTCTAGAAACTTTAGTAGGAAAGGATATCATAATTCACTCATACAAACCTATTTCCAGGGTGGTAGGGATGGAATAGGTTTGTTTGTCACAGATACACTCTTGGGAAATGCAAGCTGTGTCTGTGCATCACTGTGCTCTCATATTTCTTGTGAGTAGCGAATTTATAAATCCGTGCTGCAGTTTAGCAGCACGGAAGGAGAAAAAAGGGAAGATTCTATGAAGAAAGCTGCCCAGCCCTGAAAATAAGAGAAATGATGCTGAAAAACACAAACATTGAATGTTAAGTTTTCTACAGAGCTGATTGTAACTTCTGGACCCCTACAATATCTATGCAACTCTTCTTGTATCTACTTAGGGAGGTTTCCAGAAAGGACTTGAGTGTTGACTGATACTCTTAGGTAGTGTTAGCTATTGTAACGGAAGAGCCCAAACTCCACTGGTTTGATGCAATAAAAGTATACATTTTAATTCATAACGATCCTGTGTGGACCTTCATGAGTGTTCGTGGAGCAAAGGTGATGAACACATCTTCAATATGTGTCTCCTGATGTTTCCACTGGGTTTTCCATAAGAGCAGAGTCAGGGAGAAGAGAATGTAGAGAAGTAGGCATGTGTTTAACCATTTCAGTCTAAGAGACACAGCCTACCAATGAAAAGCATTACATGATTCTTGCCAAGGAGTAGGGGCAGCTACAGATGGGAGAGGGGAAAGTGTTGGAGAACAGGAATAAAAGTAATCAAGACTCTCCTTGTATCATTGAGATAATGCCAATGGGTAGAAGACCATCCAGTTACAGTTTCCCTAGCCCAGGTATTTATGCCCATTTCCTTTACTAGTAATAATTGCTCATTTATAACTTCATTCAGGATATACTCACAGAGGAGTAGATTGTTTTACCTGTACTTTAGGGTTAGGCAGGATAAAATTCTAAACATAATGAAATACTGGGTATTAGATTTTAGGACAGATAAAAGATAGGGAGCCTGGTCTGGTTTTCATCAGAATTGTTGAATTCATTGAATTCATCAGAATTGAATTCGTTGAGTTTTGTCAGAATTGTTGATTATAAAAGTCCATCTAGAAAATATTAACATTAAATTGTGAATAAATTCTGGAGTCTTCTGCACAAATGCATAATTACTCCTTTGGCGGACTTGACATCAAGTAAGGGCAGGGGAAGGAAAGAAGTGCAGAGAAGAAATAAAGGATTTTCTGACAGTGCATTTGTCTTAGTCATTTCCCTGTTTCTGAGATACAATAGCCAACACTCAAGTCAGCAGAGAGGAGGGCTTTCGGCTCACAGCTTCAGAAGGCTGAGTCCATGGGTGGCACCCCCAAGTGAGGAATGGCTTGGTGGAAATACCTCCCAAGGAGAAAAGTTGCTCATTTCATGGTTCTCCGGAAGCAAAGAATAAAAGGGAAGCTGTGGAGGGAGATGCACCCTTCTAGATCAAGCCCACAGCGGTCTGCCTCTGCCTAGGCCCTGCCTCCCAACAGCACACTCAGCTGTAGAACCCACGCACAGATAAATCCATGGATAAGCATGGTACCACCACGATCCAAGCACCTTCCAAAGTCCCACCCTGAGTGACGAAGAATACTGACATCAGAAAGAAGTTGTAAAATGAGCAACCCAGTGGTGAACTTGAAAGGAACCGTGATAGGAACATCAGCTCCAGGGATTTCTATGTTCTTTTTCACCTGAAGGAACTTTGCTTTTTCTTTAGGTCTCCTAGTACAGCTACCTCCCTGGTAGCACTACAGACACACAATTAACATGCTCTACTTACAGATATATAAAATTGTCTTTATGTATTCTTCACCGTTTTTCTGTCCTTTGTCTTTGTAACACTTAATGCACAACCACAAGCTGATCCATTATGAATGGTCTGAAGATACCCTCTGTTCATTTTCCCAGCAGTAGAGTAAGACCTAACTACAAGGTGAATGTAAGGGCTGGGGTTGTTCATATAAAGTACAGGACAGGTGATAAAGCAACAAAGTTATCCACAGGCCCCCATGTGATGTCCTGAAGCCCATACATCTTATTCTATTGCATGTTCCCATTCTAATGTACCATTAGAACTGGTACAGTGTGTCACTAGGATGTAATATCAACCTTCATGAGATTATTCACACCAACGTCTGTATTTCTAGTTGAAAATTTTGGTAAAGACAAAAAAAGAATATCCAAAAGGTATAGAGCTATCTTCCTATATATCTGCAAAAGCGATCTTAAAAATATGATGAAAAATCTGAAACAAAAGTGAGGATAAAATAAAACTGGCTTTATTTGTGGAGAACCAGTTATCTTTCTGTCCCATAGTTGCTGTCTGAAATGCTGGTCCAACTTAAAGCTACACCAGCATTTTTCAACTTGTCATGTGAATTAATATCATTTCAAATATATTATAAATTTCACTCTTTTAAAAGCAGTTTCTACAGAATATATCCCTAGGTTACTACTATGGCCTTTCATGCACAAATCCTCAAGTCTTACGCAAATGCACTCTTTGCTTCTATATCAACTGATCCACAATATTATGCATTTTGAAGTCTTACTTTTGCTTTTTTTAATGGTTTGAATCTTGGCCATTACTTCTGAGAGCTCAAATTCCACATGTGTCCTCTAAAATCCCTCACTTAACGCTATCTACTCCTTCCAGCCAATATAACGCTGCAAATCACTGAATCTGGAACATTGGGTGTGAATGGAAGTAAAGCTGAAAATTCATGAGCGAATTTTAAAGCAGAGTATCCGTAAATTCTGATTGCCAGTTTAAGGGCCTTCTGTGTGCTCCAGACAGGTAACATTTTATGCATATATCCATGTGTGCCATGCACAGCCAGCTGAGGGAAAAGCTGCCTATATAGCTATCATTTGCCAATTGTAAGAAGCCATTTGAAAATAAAAGGTAGCCTTAGTAGCAAAATTTCATTTTGAAAGAAACAATACTTACCAGAAAATAACTACCAGGTAGGGTTAGTGTAAGATTAAATGAGATAACAGATGTTCATCGCTTCTTATGCGCCATTATACCTCTCTTGACTGCTTGTGTTTGGGGCCTGTGGATGTCCATCCCCTCCTTTACTGCAGTAAGAACCTTCCCTGCACGAATTTCACTGTCTGAATGGAATAGCGGTGGGCTGCACTGCTCATCCTGCCGCTCCTGTGAACCTCCAACCCCTGACCTAGGGGACTTTCCATGATGACGAGGTGGGAAGGACTGCTGGACAGACAACCTGTGCAGCCCGCCAGAATCATCTATTGTCAATGTCATAAAAGCCATAACATCTGAGAATAACTAGAGTGAGTTTCAGGAGTTAAGCAGCTGACCATCAGTGAAAATGAATGACTACTTCAAGAATTAAGGATTGAGAATTCTCTGAATTTAATACTATTAAATAGAACTAAAACTTCAGTGATTTGAGCATGAATTCTATGGACCATCTTTTAAACATTATTTTCTTTTAGCATTTTTAATTTAATTTTATTTTATTCTATTTTTTTCTGCAAAACAAGGCTGAGAACAACACTCTGCATGCTGTGTGATAAATCTGAACCTTTACAAGACACAGTAATAATGCCCGTGGGTGGGTCTGCTATGCCAGAGGCATAATATCCCATTTAAAAAGAAAATAAATTAAATAAAATCTCCAAACAGGATAATAGGAGAGTAACAATAACGAATACATTACATATTGTTATCTTCAGAGTTGTTACTCAGAGTGCAAGATATAGGCATGAGATACTGTACAAACAATATTAGCACAAACCTTTCTTTTCAATAAATGAAGAGAAGCCAGCAGCATAGTTATCTTAACTGTATTGTTTTTATACATATATTCCCCTTTTCTGTCCTTCCTCCCCCTTTCCCCATCATAGATTCTCTTTCCATTTGAATAGCTTCTTCTCAGTTCACAATATCTATTGCACATTTTGGGTTTTACATATTCACTCAGCTTCTCACATTAATGAGACCATACGATGTTTGCACATGTCAGTCTGATTTATTTCACTTATGAGTAGGGTCCCCTGTTGCATCCATTTGGCTATAAAAGTCTCAAGTTTATACATCTTTATGACTGAGTAGTACTCCATGATATTAAAAAAACACATCTTTTTTATCCATTCCTCAGTTGATGGGCATTTATGTTGTTTCCAAGATTTAGCTATTATAAATTAAGCTACAAGAAACACGGGTGCAGATGTATTGCTGTGGTATGATGTTTTTAATTGTTCTGGGAAGAAACTCAAAAGGACAGTAGCCAGCTGGAACAGCATCCCAGTTTATTGATGAGTTTCGACACTGATTTCCATAACAGTCGCACTAGTCTACACTCCCACCAAAAGTGGAGAAGGGTTCCTTGTTCCCCACATCTCCTCCATCTTTGTTCTTGATTGATTTCTTGATGCTAGCCATTCTTTCTGGCGTGAAATAGACTCTCAGTGTTGTTTTAATTTGCATCTCTTGGATGACCAGGGATGTTGAAATCTTAAAGACTTAGGCGTAGGCAGACACTTCATGAACAGAACCCAGACTGCAAGGGAAATATTATAAAGAATCAACAAATGGGATCTCACCTTTTTAAAAACACTTTTTATAACAAAAGAAATCACCAACATAATGAAAGGACAAGCCACAGAGTAGGAAAAAAATTAGTTAATCAACCTGAAAGGACTTATACCTAGAGCATATAAAGAATTGCAAAGAATCAGGCCCCCCAAATTAAAAGACAGAATCAAAACATAGGCATCTCAGATGGATACATATTTCTCAGATGTAGAAATATGAATGCCAAATAAATACATAAATATTTTTGCTCATTCTTCACAATGGTCCTGTAAGGTAACAGTAACTTTTATCTTGCTGGTGATAAAATGGAGAGTCATCAACATAAAAAACTTGCCAAGGTATATATTGTGAACTGTAATGAGCATAAAGTTTCAGTCACACTAGATAGCTGATACACAACTCTGGGCTGGCAGTAGACAGCTATGTGCTATAATCTAAAAGTCTATTAATAGAGTTGATCCCATATTATATATGCTTTTACACCTTGGGAAAAGAAAAGACAAAAAAGAAAAGAAGTGAAAAGAAAAGGCGAGGAGGAGAGGGAAGATAGAAGCAGGAGGCAGAAACAGAAGAGGGAAGAAAGGAAAAGAAAGAAAAAAGCAAAAGAAAAAATAAAGAAAAGAAAAGAAGAGGAAAGCAAAGCAAAGCAAAGCAAAGCAAAGCAAAGCAAACAGAAACAGGTGAAGCTTGCTCCAAAGCCTACACCCCCAAGCTGAGGTAATTCACTGAGTACTAGATCGCTGAGCAAGTTTGGGACAAGATAAAGGGGAATGGTGGATACATTTTAGGTTGTTCTTTATTCTAAGCATGTGACAGCACATTACATATACAGTTGAAAACCATAGCTACTCTAAAGTATTCTCACATTAGAAAAGTGGTATGAAGTTTCTAATAAAATTCTTCCAGATTGGGTTTAAGGGGACAAGTTAAACATTGATGTAAATTAGAAATCTGGCTATATGCAGGGAAATGACTGTAACACTTCTTCACAGAGAAATGTTCATTTCAGAAATTCTGATCTGTTTTGTGAATATGGAAAGTCCCAGATGAGTTTAGGAATTCTTGAGATATTCTAAGTTCCTAAGGCTCTAATATAGTCAGGATCTAAACCTGCTACTCTAGGATGGACACAACCATAGAGACCAAGTGGTCAGACCTGTTGGAAGTTTTTCTTCTTTCTCTCACAGCACTGACCTGGATCACAGTTTTTCTCATTTTTTTTTTTGAGTTAATGGAGCTCACAGAAAAACTTTACTGCAAATTATGTGGTTAGAAATTAAGAGGTAAGTCCTGGTTACAAATGCAGAAGTCAAATATAAAAAGTCCTAGGGATTAATTTGGACAAAGAGATGAAAGATTTCTATATGAAAAGCTATATGTGGAGAGCCGTTTGGAGATTTCTCCGCAAATTAGGTCTAGAGGTTCCATTTAAACCAGCTATTCCTCTTCTGGGTATTTTCCCAGAAGATCTAAAAACATCATATCACTCTGATATATGTGCACCCATGTTTATAGCAGCACAATTTGTAATAGCTAAAATGTGGAAGCAACCCAAGTGCCCATCCACAGAAGACAG
>PVLD010008282.1:0-85121 GCA_004027595.1 Dinomys branickii | reverse complement strand
CAATCAAAACTGAGTTACAGACAAGGTGACAGGGAATCAACAATGGTTGTTGCATTACATATTGATAACTTCGAAGTGTATATTCAGGAACATAGATATAGACATGCAAAATTGATCAAACAATTAATCATCAACTATTCCTTACAATAAAGTGACCTAAGTCAGTAGTACAACTATGTTAGATATGCTGCATATACATGCATACTTACCAGAAAGGGCAATTAGCTTGTTCATGCACTGATAGAATTTTGCTGGACATTGTCCAATTTCTTTTTCACTGGATTAATCAATCTGATAGTCACATTAAAAATTTTCAATGTAAATAAAATATTTGGCTATAGGCACGTATATAGTATAGGATTGGATGAAAAATATTATTAACCTTCTCCCTAGATGTATGAATGACCCAGCTTTCCTCAGACTTGCTGCTGCCTCAGCGTGCTCATCATCAGGTATGATCAGCTGGAGATGTCCGTGATGGCTCGTAGCTCTAAGATTTAGCTGTGCCTAGGAGGCCAGCAGCTTCCAGAGTGACTGGGACAGCCTTTGGTTTGCTTGTTTACAGTTTCCAGTAAACTGTAATCTTCTTGCCAGTGGCATGGGTCCACCAATATTCCTTGAGAAAATCCATGCTCTGGTTGAGAAAATTTTACACAGCTGTTTAACAGTTCTTGAAATACATGAATACCAAATATACAGATCGAGAATGCAATGGTGAAAACTAGTAATTAGAAAGCTCCTAAGAAATCTGTTGAGTAGTCACATACCTGGCAATCAAGTAAAGAATGACAACAATTAGAAATAATATTGTAGAGTCACAGTATAAGCATTTCATGGTTAAATTAGACAGTCTTTCCAGTTTTGGGCTTCACAAAATTTGCATCAATATATCCCATGAATTTGAGGTGATGTCTGTTGCTAAAACTGACAGCTTTCTTCACTAATACCAGCAAATGTACATATTCCAGATACTAAAAAGGAGTGTACTTTTTAAAAATTATTTTCATTTGAAGTTTTGTATTATTTGGAGTATGTTTAAGTGTCGCATTAGCCTGCTTTTCTTTGGCTTCCAATCAAGTGAATCATATGGGAAACTGGGGCAGTGTTGATTTCCTGTGGCCACTGAACAGTCAAAAACACAGCCTCTGGAGACTGCATTAGCTTGCTATTTACAGAACAGGCTGCTCATTAGACTGAGTAATCAACTCAGGAACCACACCCGGGTCATAACACCCACTGCAGAGAGAGGCATTCAAGGACAGTAGCAGTCTACCTATTGTTTGACCGAGCATTTGGAACTCTCTAAGTATAAGAAATCATAATCAACAAGGGCAGTGGAAAAGACGCCACAGAATTAATTCCATAGGGAACTGAAGTACTTAACTCTCACTTTAAAATTTCAAGTTTCTCCTATATGCATAATATCTGCATATAGAAAGGGAAAGAAGAGTCTGAGAGAACGGCAAACTTGACACGTTCTCCACTTCCACATTGTTTCAGCCTCAGACAAATCAGATTTCAATCTTTTGTGTTTTTCCCACAAATATCTGCAGTATTTTGTAGTTTGAAATATGCAGACATTTTCGGCCAAGTTCTATAAATTGAGATGATATAATTAGACAAACCATTTTATAAGTCTTGTATTGCTTGATGGATAAAATACACTGCCCTGCTCCGCCCCATGTCCAGATGGGCTGATAATGTTTGTACCACAGAATACCTAAAGACAAAACAGAGAGGGAACAGTAAGTACAAAAGCTCAAATGTGAGAGTTGGCACGATGGGAAGGTGAAGGTCCTGAAGGCCCTGGGGAGGGTTCTGTATTTACTAGCCCTGAACAGTCCTTGGAAGGATTCAAGCAAAGGAAGGAAGTGCTCTGACATAAGTGTTGAAATGATCTCAGGGATCTGGGTTAAAACTAGAAGCTGTGATCCTCCCAAACCTGATGCCAGAACAAACAGCAAACGATTGTTGTAACACTGGGAGAGGGTGGGTGGTGCTTTAGACTAAGTCAGTGGCAACAGATGTGAAGAGAAGAAAGAAGATTTAAAAGAAACTGAGGGCACAGGAAATATGACTTACACTTACGGAAAACAAGAGGTGAACGGCCTCTACACTCTACATGATAATGACGTTGACAATAATTGATATTGTCATATATCATGCTAGGATCTCTTCATTGTCTGGTTACATGGAGCGTCAAATCCAAATCCTGCTCAGATCTCGCAGACCTCCTACTGTGCCATGTTGCTGGGGGCCTCCTTCTGACAGCATCTTATTATTCTTCCCAATCCAGCTGTCCTGGGCCTCCTACAATTGCCCAAATCTGCCATTCTCTCTATTGCCTCGGCATCTTTGCATGTAATGTACCCCTGCCTAAAACATTTTGCCTTGTCTTCAGGAACTCCTTCTTCTATTCATTTTCTTCCTATGATCGTCAGTGTCACTTGTTCTAAGATTTCCTGTTATATGTTCAAAATTGCACTTTGTATTTTCCATGACTCTCAAAACACACGATCCTTTCAGCAGTCAGTACTATGTGTACCTGTTAGTTCTGTGTGCTCAGTCCCTAGCCTAGTATGTAGAATGTGGGCGGGATTTAGTCCATTTTTTTACTATTTATCTGCCTACAATTTTCTTTTGATGACTCACAATATGCATTAGTTCTTTTAAAGACTAAAGTCTTCATATATACCCATACATATAAAGTAAATGGCTAGACAAATATATACCTATGGATGGATGTATACATCAATATCTATCTATCTGTCTCTCGCACCAGCATACACATACACAAAATTCTCTTTTAATGGAAAAGCAGAATGTAGTTGGAGGAATTCCATGTTAGAGCATGAGTTTTATAGGAAACACTATTTTTGAAATGGTTTTAACCAACAATTAATAGTAAACCATGTTATTTTATAATGTGATTTTCATTCCCATTAGGTTGGAGTTTCCTCTGGTAGAGTAAGGATAATATCAATAATTTTTTCTCTGAACTGTAAGTATACATGAATTCACATATATCTGAGCAAAGCTTAGAATAGTATCCAGGACATAGGAAACACTCATTAGATATGAAATATTTTTATAACAAGTAATTCACTACATTATAATTTTCTCTTTGGGGGAATGAAATCTCCACTTGATCTTAGTCAAAAGGTCGAGAAGCAATTGGGGGAAAGAAATCCTAAATTTTAAATAAAGTTGTAATACAGTTTTCCTTGCAATGTTTTTTTCTAAAAAATACAGATTAATATAAAAGGTAGAGAATCTTTAACATTGTTTAAATCTCAATTTTCCCCTTTCTAATGAAATAGCCCATCTTTGCTGCTCTTCAGTTTTTATAGAATTTGAGAAAAATATATAGCAATGCGTTAAAAATACGTAGTTTTGGTTACCTAAGCAATGGTCACATGAATTGTGAGATCATATCTATGTTTTATGTAGGCAAACATAAAAAATTATCTATTAAAAGAAGAACTTCCTAGTAGGGGTTTCAAGAATGTAAAACTGCTGAGGTTTCATAAAGAGAACTTGAAAGTTTTATTTATTCATTTATACTGGTAGCTCTTTTCCTGGTTTAATTAAGCATTACAGTCACCATCTATTTTCTAAGTTCGCAATGAATCATAAATTAATAACATTAATGATAGCAAGAGAAAAGTAATAATGAAGCATATTCGTATTTATTAAATGCTTATATTAGGCTGCATAAAATATAGCTCCATCCCTTGAATACTGTTTGTCCCAGCAACTTCTTTGAGGTTGTTTTTATTCTTTACAACTCACTGATTTGTATTTTTACTTGTTTCTTGGTTATTTATTTTATCACTATTTGTCCTATTCAATACTTATTTTACATCAAACTTTCCAATACCATTGTAACAGATGGAGATGTAGGGATCTATATTTTTTCAGGAAAATGTAATATGATTTAAAATTATTACTTATCAAATTATCCCTGGAAAACAATTAAATCACTTCTCTTATTTTATATGCAGTTAACATAATATACCCTGAAAACGTTTCATTTCATGCTCAATTCTATAATTTTTGCTAAAGAAAGTACCCTATGATGGGATTTTTTTTTTTTTTACATACAACACTAACCTATACAATTTAAAATGCATTCTCTAGTGGGAGATAATCATCTACCACAATAAATCCTCCTAGAATAAAATCACTCTGCCTGTTTCCTTAGGAAAGGAATGTTTTTTTGCTCATGGGAAATGTTTTTATGATTCAGTTGATCCATGTGGGAGTAATAACAGATCTGACAGAAAAGGAATCTGCATTTGATTCTTTGTGCTGCCACAGCAAAATACCACAAAGTGAGTAGTTCAAACACAGAAAAGAATTAACTAGGGGGTAGACGTCTGAAATCCAGTTATTGGCAGGACCATGCTCCCTCTGAGGTTTCAGGGGACAGTCGCTCCCATGAGTTTTCCCTGGCTGCTGGTGTTGCTGCCAGTCTGTGGCCTTCCTTGGTTATATCTGTGTCCTTCTATTCTACGCCTTCATTCCCTCAGGAGGAATTCTCCCCTATGTTTGAGTTTTTGTGTAAAAATTTCCCTCTTCCAAAGGCACCAGTGACAGGATGTAGTTTACTCCTACCTAGTCTGACCTCATTTCAACTACATTTCTTATTTCCAAAGGACAGCTTTTGTGGTCCCAACTGAACATTATTCTTAAAGTCATGATTTAACCCAGAACAGAAACAAATCCCAATCCAGAGTAATCTAAGGGAATCTAGGAACTATTGCAGGGAGGGCATATTTCTGTTTCCTCCAATTTATCAACCCACCACCAGATATTCACCAGGATTTTTTATATCTAAAAGGGGCTTAAAATTTGTCTCTACTCCTAGCAAATCAAAAACCTAGAAATGAGAATAACTAGATCAGTGTTAAAGGAAACTCCGTGGTTTTAGCCTATCAGTTGTTTTCTTTGCATTGTTTTGTTATGTGCACATTAAATAATTTATCATCTGGAGAACAAGGAGCATGACTACAGCCAGAAAGATTTTCACCTGTGCGCCTGGAAACCAAGAATTTCCCTTTAATGGAGGTGAGGGTGGCAAGCTATAGTTAGTAACCAATGGAAGCCCAAACATGGAATCAAATCTCCTTGTTACTGATCTCCCCCTTTCCAAGAGAGAATCTTTAAACAAATGTGCTCATCTCATTTAGGGAGCATAGAAATAAATGAACATATTTCTTCCCACTAGAAGAAAAAATTCACTTTTCATAGTATTTTTGGGGGGTTGATTGGGGGAAAATGATCGTGCTATGTTCTCCAGGATGGCCTTCAGGTCACTATTTAACTCAGGAAGACCTTAAATTTGTGATCCGCTCATCTCAGCCTTCCCAGACCTGGGATTAGGGGAGTGCTGTAATATCTAACGTTTTATAATTTTTAAAGATTCATCAGTGGTAGTAAGTTATAGTTCTCTAGAAGGAGGAAGTTGTGGTGCATTTATTAGCAGTAAAGTGACTGCAGAACAATACTTTGACATTTCAAAATGCTAGATTAAAGTCATTAGAAAGATTTCATTACAAAGGAATGATACATGTTAAAAATATGTGTATGTATGTGTGTGTGTATATATTGTATGTACATATATGTGTGTGTGTGTGTGTGTGTATACATATATATTGAAGTAATACAGCATTGGACATCCTATGGACATATCCAAAGATCATGTTACTCATTATATGCGAATTTTATTTGATGCATACTAAAATATAAAATAAAGCTCATTTCTGGTTAAGTTGTAATGTTCACCCAGGCTACTTCCAACTAGAGTTGGTATTTTTTATAAACACTTCTGTAAACAAGATTAGAGCATTTTCATCTTGAATTATGCAGTCATAGGAAACTCTCCAAGTGACCATAGTTCTGAGGTGTGAGAAAGATGAAAATATAAAAATAGGAATATACATTTAGAGTGAAACATTTTCCAATACAATTTTTTTCTGCCTTTATGACAATTTGGGTTTAAACTAGTCATGGGTGTGTGCCTTGGTTACTTTTTTCTCATTGCTGAGACAAAATACCCAATGCCCAAAATGAAGGAGGGAAAGGTTTATTTAGCTTACAGTTTGTGGAGATTTCAGTCCATACTTGGCTGGCTCAGAGGCAGAGTGGCACAAGGCAGAGAGCAGCAGTTCATGGCAGCAGAGCACAGCAAAAACCACAAGAGCAAAAGGGAATGGCGGGCAAGCAGCCTCTTTCCCTCCCTTACTTTGTAAACAGGCTCCCCCCCACAGGGGGTGTGGAGCTCTCACACAGTCTCCATGTCCGCCTCTTCCACAGGCTCAGGATGTGTACAAAGTAAGCACCCTGGCTTCCTGCTGAGTCACTAAGCCAAACCTCTAGACTCCCCAATTGACACATTGTATCAACCATAACCGTGCTTCTGCTGAGGTCACCTTTCAGTGCCTAATTTGTGATAGGTATTTCCTAGTGTCCTGTTATTTAGTCTCCACAAGTTTCCAATAACAAGGCAAAAAAAAAAAAAAAAAAAAAAACCTATCAAAAAAGAGCGACAACTTGCTGAAGACAGTATGGTAGTTCGTATTCCTTCTTCGGGAGCTCTCCCATACCCCTCAGCTCTATGACTCGAGCGGTATCCTTCCAATTCATTCTAACAGTATAAATATTTTATTTCTAATATCAGAAAACAAAGGACTGTAATATCAGAATGAGCACATAGGGCTTAACGTTTTGTAAGCATGTGGCTTCAGGTCATCAAAGGAAGCCATATGATGTGAACCAAAACTTCAGTCTTTTTGTTTCATCTCATCCCAATAACCAGTTCTAAATAGTCACATTTCAAAGAAAAACACATGTTGCCTGTGATCTATCTTTGCTGTTGCTTTAGATTCTGATTATAGATTTTTGGTAGCAAACAGAAATAGGTGCTGGTTAATTTGAACAAAAGATAACATGAGTGAAAAGCGAGTAATTTTTTGGATAGAAATTGTATAGTGAGCAGAATTAAAAGAAGAACTGAAAAACTAAACAAGTCTTTAAACAAGATACCCGGGGACATAAGGCATTTAACACATAGCAGACTCCTGAAATTTTTGCTGAAGAAGCTTGCTGAGGAATATAGTTGATTATACATCTAATATCTTTGGCTATGGCATTAATTCGGTGACCACTTATTTATTTCAAGCTTCTCATTATAAATTTGCAAATTAAGGCACAATATCACTTTAAGAAGTCTATGTCAAAATTTCTGTTATCCATGCATGATAAAACTCAAAAGGTTCTCATGAAATGTGCCTGAATATGTTTTCTCAGTGACATTTATATATTTGGTGGATGAATTTATGAACATGTCTGCTTCCCATTTTAGACTTTATGCCTACAAAAATAGGATGACATTTAATTACAGCCAGTGTCATTTTGCCTAATGTGTAGACATTTTACTTTATTAAAATTATACCAGATTTCTTCTCAGTAGTGATTATGTTGAAGAGTTGTTGATTCATTAAATGTTCTATTTCTCCATTCCATCATTAAAATGAAAACAAGATGGTCTTGAACTTAAAATATTTAAATATACACAGAAAGATATTCTCAGACACATTAATTCAATAAGATTTTAAAAAAATCTATAAATTTGCATTTCCATATAAAAACCATGCAGCAGATAATTCTAAGCCATAATTTAAAATATAGTCCACATGGAAAAGCTCAAGTATTTATCAGTTAACTGATTCACCTTTCACGAAGTTTTTTTAATATGGTCACAGTTTCTGCCATAAAATATATAAATCATTTCTTCATTTTGAATATTGAAGAGAAGATAAGGAAAACCTTTCTCCTTGTGATTTCTTTTTAAAACTTCCTATAAAAATTATGCTGATTCATCCATAGACAGGATTAGCAATTCATAAACTTAAGATTTAACAACTTTCCCTTTGCTAACCTTCACCATATTAAATCTTTCAGTATCTATATATATTAAAATATAATTGAGAATGAAAAGTAAAATAGTTCCGTGCTTGCATTCAAATTATCTAGATATTTGTAAATGTTGGAAACTAGCTATTTAATGGTACTTTTTAATCAATATTATAACTGTATTCATTTCACAAGAAGGATAAAAAGATTAACTTGCGTAGAGTAACGGCTGATCCACCATCCTAGGATTTTCAAATTGAAAACACTTATTTACTTTCTAAGGCAAGCAGGAATTTTTAAAAAAAATTTTTATTTTAAAAGTAAAAGAACAAAAACACCAACAAACAGACACACAGCAGCATGAGAACAGTACAAAAACTGAACTACAGATAAGGTGGCAGGGAATCAACAATAGTTGTTTTATTACACATTGATAACTTCAAAGTGTATGCTCAAGACAACACAAATAGACATACAATATTGATCAAACAATTAATCATCGATTATTCCTTACATCAAAATGATATGACACAATAGTGCAACCACGTCAGCCATCCAAGCAGGAATTTAAAAAAAAAATATTTTATTGCATGTTGTTCTAAGTGCTATGCACGCTAATAGGACTACCGACAGTGCCTACATTATTTTAGTGAATAATTTAGGTATGGAGGATTCCTGGTTAAAAAAATAAAGTTGCTTTGATTCTATTTATTCATTCAGTAATTAAAGAGGCATTTATTATGCCATTAGACCTTTGTGTCAGGCACTTAGTTAGGTCTTAGGGGCCAAAGACTTAAAAAGAGACTAATTAAATGTGATTTTTTAATTAAAGGGAGATTTATATTGTTTAAAATCTTTCATGTTTCTCAACAGTATATCTAAATACTAACTGATGATACTTTTCTCAGCTACAACCACAGACTCAAGACAAAGATATAGGTGTCTTCTGATGTTTTAATTAGTATCATTCAAAAAGATGTCAATAAAGAAGTTTTAAAATTAAATGTATTTATCCTTTCATCTTCAGATATGATTGATTACTCAGTTGAAATTTATGCATGTATATAGGCAAGTATACATAGGATTTATTCTTTATAATGTAGACTTTTAAATTGGTCAGTTTATCTATTTTTCTATTACAGTATAGGAAGAAACCCAGACATAGCTTGTTTTCAATGTATAAATTATAAATTATTTAAATTTTTGTGTTAAAATCAATGGATTTTTTTTTGATTTTTTGAAAATCTATTACCGCTCTACTTGTAGTTCCAAACAGAATGACTATTAGCATTTTAGCATGCTTTCCAGTCTTATTATGGATTTTGGAAAAGTCTCAGAAATTCTTACATGTCAAAAATGGTAAAGAAAAAAGTTATTTCAAAGTTCAAAGGAATTAAGTTCATTCTTTTGTGAACATTTGCAACTCTAGTTTTATTGCAAAATTCAGACAAGGCTGTACACTGCAGCCTAGAAGTAAAGTTGTAGCACTTGCTTGTGTTCCAAAACTGTAAAACAAAACAAACTATGCTTAGCATGCCCAGGACCATGACAGTACAAGTAAATGAGGCTGGACTCAACAGGTTTCTTTCAAATTGTTTCAGGCCATGATTGCAAGATTGGTTAAATCAAAATCTTGTGCCAGCTCAGTCTTCCTTACACAGAATAAACCATCAGTTTTGCCTCTGATTTACAGTTTACAATGCTTTTACTTCCTTTGGCACCAAGGAATTGCTGTGGTTTACTATGTAGAATGGGCTCTAGTTGTGTAATGTGGAAGAAGAAGGAGATATAGTTCATTAGTAAACTCAAGGTTACAAAATAAGGCAGCATGAAATCCTATTTGCATAAAAAAACCTTCAGTTTCTCTTGGGAAAAATGATGACAGATATTTGTGAAGTGTTAAGTACTCCACACAGCCGGATGAACATGGTTTAAGGAAACAAGGTATAAAGAAGTAGGTGACTAACTACCCAAAACTTACTTTGAGAAAATAAGAATACCAGACGTAAGAAATCAAAATTGATCAAGCTATTAAAGAGGATAAAAAATAACAAAAAGTCCTTAGGAACGATACAGAACTTCACTAAACAAGATGGTAGGAATTCACCAGGGGTTGTTACATTGCCTCTTGTCTTCAAATTAGTTGTTCAGATTGTTGTTATTTTGTTATCATTTTTTCTGATTCTCTTTAAAATAAAAAAAGAAAATAAGAATAAAAGCATGCACCAAGTCTGGATATACTAATGATTAGTGGAGAAAAATCCCTCTTAAAATTATACAGCAGAATCTCATGAAGAAAAGACTAAAAAGTAATGAAACATCTATTAAAAGTTACCAGACAAGAATGTAAATATGTTGTTGACCCTTAAGTCCTGAATAGAGGAATGATATTTTTTATACCATCTCTGCCTTCAATCCTGGTTCTTCCCTCACTTTTTCAGAACACACAGTGTGTCTGTATTAATCCATTAGTTCTCATGTGGAAAAAAGATGAAGATTTGATCACTCGTCACTCACTTGCCTGTTTTCTTTGCCTGGATCCAACTTTGAAAACTCTATTATTGTTAGAGTTATTGCTTAAAGTTCTTTCATTAGTTAACTCAATAGATTTGTATATTTCTATTTATTTTATTTTCTCTTTAAATTTTTCTGGTGATAATATTTTATTGTTTAACTTACAAGAAGCTGAGCCCACCTCAAGTGTAAAATCAACATAACAGGGCATTGTCGTTGTTTCCAAAACTTCCCTGCGTATCTTCATAGATTATATCTCCCTGCAACCTCTCTAAACAATAATTTACTTCATCCTGTGTGTGTGTGTGTGTGTGTGTGTGTGTGTGTGTGTGTGAATTCTATTGGGATTCGTAGAACTTAAAAATATAATAGACACTCTTGTACCTGGTTTCTTTTATTCAGCAAAATGGTTTTTAAATGGGTTTAAGCTATTGGATGATTTGTTAGTTCTTTTCTTTTTGTCCTGAGCTGTACTCTGTATGGATAGATCACATATTACTGTCTTTTTTCTTTTGCTGGGATATTTGGCTTGTTTTCCATGTTTAATTGTGACTAAGAAAGCTGTTTTGGATGCATGTGTGCCTTGGAGATGTGCCAGATTTGGTTTTATCACAATAAAGTGAATACTGAAATAAAGACAGTCACAAAAATTTTCTAATTCTTCAGTACATTTAATATTTGTATTTACATTGTAGTTTAGTCTATTAATTATAAAATTGCATTATATCCAAAGAACAACTGGGATGGGGAAAAGGAGAAAAGAAAGAAGGAAAGGAAAAATAGATACATATGCACAAAATAGCTAAAATTATTGTATTACTAATTTTTATTGGTTTATTGAAAGGACCAGTTAATAATTAATTATTTGATCAATTTTTCCAGCCTGTAGCTGGTAATCTGAGCAACTACTTTGAAGATAACAATAAGCAATATGACAACCATTGTTAATTTCCTATCTTCTTGTTTAGAAATTCTGTATCATTTTTATTGTTTTTCTATTCTCTTTAAGATAAAAATAGGAACAAGGTACATACCTTAGTTAACAATGCTTTATTCCTATAAAGGCTAATGCATTACTCACCTGAGGCTTCCATGAGCTATGCGTCAGTCTTCTGGCTGGTGGAGGGTCTTGCTTTGATGTTGAGGGCTGTTGACTGAGCAGGGTGGCTACAGAAGACTGGAGAGGCTGCAGCCATTTTTGAGACTAAGACGATGAAGTACGCTGCATGAACTGACTCTTCCTGTTGTGAAAGATTGTCTATATCCTGTGATGTTTGATAGTATTTTATCCACAGTAGGGCTTTCTTTCAAACTTAGATGAAGTTCTCCTCCTCCCTCCTGATTCTTTGTCAACTAAATTTATTTAATAGTAAGTCCTTTGTTGTCACTTCCACAATAGTCACAGTATATTCATCAGGATCAAGTTCCATCTTCACTTTCTTTGCTTATCCATCCATCCTAAGAAACTCTTCACCCATTGTAGTTTTATCAAGAGGTTACAGTTTAGCCACATCTCAGCCTCCACCTCTCTCTTTAGTTCTTTTACTATTTCCACCACCCCTGGAGTTACTTGAAGCACTGAATTCTTGACCTTCTGGAGGTCAACCATGAGGGTTGGAATCAACTTCTCCCTGCTTCTGTTAACGTTTATTTTTTTAACCTCCTTCCATGAGTTAAAAATAATGTTCTTAATGGCATCTAGGGAACCAGAGAGTTTTCATTTCACTTTGCCCAGATTTATCACAAAAGTAGCTGTGTCAGTGATACACTTACAAAATGAATTTATCAAATAATAAAACCTGGAAGTCAGTAGCTACTCGGTCCATGGGCTACAGAATGGATGCTGTGTTATTGGGCATGGACATATTAATCTCATTGTACATCTCCCACAGAGCTGTTGGGCAATCAAGTACATTATCAATGAGCAATATATTTGGGAAAAAACCTTCTGAGAAGTTCTTAGCAGTGGGCTTAAAATATTCAGAAAACTATATTATAAACAGATATGTGCTGTCCACCAGGCCCTGTGGTTTCATTTATAGCACACAATGTAGAGTAGATCTAGTATAATTCTTAAGGACCTTGGGTTTTCAGAATAATAGATGTGCATTGGCCTCCAAGTCACCAGCTGATGCTTAGTCCCTACCAAGAGTCAGCCTGTCTTTTAAACTTTGAAGATAAGCATTGGCTTCTCTTCTGTAACTATGAAAGGTCTGTGATGACATCTTCTTCCAGGTAAGTCTGTTTTGTTTACATTGAAAATTTGTTTTTAATGCAACCACTTTGGTCAGTTATCTTAGCAAGTTCCTCTGATCACGAGGTAGCTTCTCCATCAGCACTGACTGCTTCCCTCTGACTGGAGATGGCATCTTCATGCTGTGAAGATGGCTTTTCCCTTAAAACTCCTGAACCTCTTCCAACTTAAAACTTTCCTTCTGAAGCTTCCGAGCTTCTCCCAGCCCTCCCAGAATTAAAGAGTTAAGGCCATCTGTTGAATTTGGTTTGGCTCATGGAAATGCTGCCATTGGTTTGTCTACTATCCTGACCAGTAAAACTTTCTCCATCCCAGGCTGTTTTATTTTCTTATTATTCAGGAGTTTACCGGAGTAGCGCTTTCACTTTCACTTTCCTCTAAGAACGTGTCCTTTATATCACAGCTGAGTTACAAGTTTGGTGCAAGAGGCCTGGCTTTCAGCCAATATGCCTTCTTCACTAAGCTTAATTGTGGCTAGCTTTTGATCTAGAGTAGGACATATTTAAAATGGTCTCTCCCCCTTGCACAGAGACCGTTGTAGGATTGGTCCAATTTCAAGAACAAGAACTGATGCGCTTTTTAAATTGAATTTGCCATTTTATGTGGGAATGGTTCACTCCCCCACCCATAGCAACATTAATGATTACAGTTCACCCCAGTAGATATAATAATAATGAAAACTTGAACTGCTGTTAGAATCACTCAAATGAGACATAGAGGAACATGTGGTCTTTGCAAAGCAATGTCATTAGGGTTGCAGCATGTAGAATTGCCCCAAATCTTCCATGTGTACAAGCCACACGATCGGAAAAGCACAACGAAGTGAAGGGTCATAAAACAAGGCATGCCTATGACCAAAAAACGGAAATGATAAGTCTCATGGCAGGTATATGTTAGACATAGGATATACGAAAGTCTTTCTCTAAGGTAGCTTTTGGCCAATTTTCCTTCCTACAGAAAGCTATAAGAATTCCAGTACCTCCACATTTTCACCATTTCTCAGTAGTGTCAGTCCTTCTGACTGCAACCATTGTGGCAACTTTGTAATCTCACTGTAGTTCTATGTATTACTAAATATAACTAATATTTCCAATTACCCATGAGGATGAATTTCTTGTCATGTCCTCCTGACCATTTATATATTTTCTAAATATCTGCTCAACATGCCCCACTTGGGATATTTGTTTTTTAATTATTGAATGATGAGTTATTTATATATTCTCAATATAAATTCTTTTAAAGATATATGTATAAAATATTTTCCAACATATAGCTTTCTCTTCACTTCCTTAATATTTTTAATTTTTTAAATTTTTTATTTGTGTTTTATTAGTACATGATTACAGTGAAGAAGCATTCCAGTCTTTGTGGGAAGCTGGTACATGCACATAGCACATCTTAATTTCTTCTCATCTCCTCCTACTCCTCCCTTCCCCACTTCCTCTATCTCTGGGTCCCCTTTCTATGTGCCAAAGATCTAGGTCCTTATCTACCTTTTATTTTGCTCATTCATTTATTTATACTTTGGATGTCTCATGTGAAAAAATACGTACCATGTAAACTTTTGTGTTTGACTTACTTCATTTAATAATGTCTTTTAAAGAGAAAAAGATTTTAATTGTGATAAATCCCATTTTATTCTTTTCTTTTTATTATTAGCTGTATATCCTAAGAAATACTGGTTTACCTGAAGATTGTAAAGAATTTCTTCCAGAAATTATTATATTTATTTTCTATTAATACATATTTGCCATTCATAATGGTCACTTTCATCATGGGGAATTTTTACCTATGCATATGTCTTAATTTTTCTTTTCCTGTCCCATTCAACCGTTTTTCCCTTCCCCACTTACAAAAAGCTCAGTCTCTATACTTTCCTTCAATTCTCTCTTTTTTTAAAAATTCCTTTTCCTTTCCTTCCCCTTTCCTCTCCTCTTTGTTTCTCTTTGTATTCCTACTTCCCAATATGTATCCTCCACTTTTTTCCTTGTTTATAATTTTGGTTTAATTTTTAACTTTAACACTGTGGTTAATTTTCACTTAGTAACTGATCACATGTACACTTCCATCATTGCAAAGTGTTGTGTTCAATTGATTTTCCCTTGTTAGAAATTTTGCTACTAGTCCTAGAGAAATTGTAAATACTGAGTTCTTGTAATGTTAAATCAGAAATTCTCTCATTTTCTTCCTTTAGAAAATTGCTTTGGCTGTTCTATGTCATTTGAATTTTAAAATACATTTTAAATATAGCTTACCAATTTATATTTTTTAGGAAAATGTTTAATTTAGAAACAGATTAAATTGTGTCTGTGTCTTAAATTGGAGAGTATTGGCATTTAAAACTATTGAGACTTTCAACCTATGAAAATAGTATAAATCTTCATTCTTTTTCAATGTTTTCCTATTTTCATGTATTTTTAAAATGTATGACTGAGTAATTCATGCATTTGAATTTTATTTCAAACTAAACTACATTTTTGATAAAACCTTCCATGATACATTTAAATTATTTTTAAAAATGAACAATATTTTTATATATTTTATTTGATGAATATATAATATCACATTTCCTTTAAAAGTACATGTACAGAAACAGTAGACATAAAATTTGGGATAATGCCCACCTTTTAGAGGGAAAGATGAAGGATGAGACCAAAAAAAGTAGAAAAGAATGTAGCTGTACTTTAATTTCATTTTCTTTATTTTTGGTACCAGGAATAGATCATTTTCTATAAAATCTTCTGATATATATATTAAAGTGCATAGTCTTACTCTGTCTGAATGTTAAAAAAATTCACAAGAGAAAGAAGACTGAACCTGAGAAAAGTCATTAGACCAACACATTGCACCATGAGAAAAATACAGGTTTCTTGCAATAGAACTGCAGCTTTGGAATTGGAGAGATATAGATAAATTCTAGATATACTTAAGAAATAGAATCAATGCTACAGATTTTGGGAGGGAGGTAGTAATCAATTTGACAATTTTACATCCAGTCATTAAAAACAGATGCATTTAATTCTATCAGCTCTCCAGTGGTGGCAGTTTGAATCTTTCATTTAAAGGCGAAATGTGAAAATGGCAATAGGGCAACTGCAGCCAATGCCCCAGATTAGGTCCGAGTATGGGCCTATTTTATTTCTGAATCAACACGGCTGACTCTAGTTAGGGAAAAATCACCTTCATGCTGATGGAGTGGCTTTAAATTCATAAGCTTACCAATCCTTAATCTATTTCCATGGTCTAATAATTCACCGGTTTCTTTATTCTGTCCAGAATCATAAAAGATATTAAATGTGATCTGTACTTGGGTCCTCTTCACATTTCTTTTTCTTTTCCAAAGGCTGTTCCATTTCTTTCAGAAACTTAAGTAAATCAAGCCTCCTAAATAAATCCTTTACTCCCATCTTTTATTTTAGTAAAACAAACTAACTTTGTTGTCTGAACTTGATCAACAAAATTTCATCTATCAACATCAATGAATCCCTCGAACTATCCCTTCAGTTTGGTCTCAGTGTAAGATATCACTTCTACTTCTCCAAATCAGCCCTTTATACCAATGCATTTGATTCTGAGTCTTTTTCATGATTGGTTCCCAGAAATTATCTTGATTCCTCTACTTTAATATATCTTTCTGTTGATTCATCAAAAACATCTAAAAATATTCCAATCTTTACATTTCTCAAAATTTGTGCTTCATCTAGAATTGCATCCAAACTTCTCTTCTTCCTGAGGACTTCTTGGAGAGTAGCCTGTACATGTGTGTTCATTTTATCACCTTTTGTTTTACCTTAGACAATTTCAAGTGCTTTTCTCTCTCAGACACTCTATTAAATTTCTTTAATGAAGCAACTCAATGACCTAATTACCATATTTAATGACAAGGAACTTTTGACCCTTATCATATTCCTCATGTTCAGTGGCACTATGGATGCTCCTTCTTGGACTTCTGTGACCTTACTCCCTCACTTCCCTAGTTATGAGACTATTGCTTTTCTAATGGCTCTGAAGATCCTTCTTACTTTTTCCTCCATTTGATTCAATTTTTGTCTTATCAATTTTATTACTCCATATATTTTTCCTGGACATTTTAATGTGGGCTACCTCGTATTTATATGCTGTGGACTCTGAAGGCTAGAACTTTGAATTCTCCTCCATGCTTCAGACTTACAGATATGCTTTTATTTACAGGTAAAGCTGTCTAGTGGAGTCTGTATTTGCTACACCACTAAAAACCTGAAAGATCACCTTTCTCAAACTGTTAATCACTTCTTCCCCAATTCTAGGCTCATAAATCTTCTCTTTAGAGTTTCTACTACTGAGAGCCTAGTAGAAAAGATGAGAAACTTAGACTCTTGGACTCTGCTCTCAGGATTAGTACTAATACTTAATGAGTTGCCACGTGTCAACCAATCTTAGCTTTTCGACCTGTTACG
This sequence comes from Dinomys branickii, assembly GCA_004027595.1. Lineage (NCBI taxonomy): Eukaryota > Metazoa > Chordata > Mammalia > Rodentia > Dinomyidae > Dinomys > Dinomys branickii. Next base: position 68,000 of record PVLD010008282.1, on the reverse strand, counting down.
ATTCTTTCTCCTCTTTCTTCTAATACTGATATTATCTAATTTCTCTATCATGTCTAACCTAATTGCAATAATCTATCAACATCTCTACCTCTTTTCTTTCTGAAAACTAACATATGGCTGTTAATTACTAGTGTAGTGATTGTTTCCCCACAAATCTTGTACATAGTCTCTGATTTGTGGTGGAATAGGACTATAACTATAGAATGGCAAACTTCTGTCTAGTTTGCTTGTTTCCATCTCCTGCCTTTGAGCCTGAGATTTAACAAAATGGGATGCTTCCTGGGTTTCATGCACTGCTACATATTCACGTATTTGTCTATGCTTTTGACTACTCTTTCTGTTTCTTTTTTATTTCTGTACATGCTATCATCCTTCTGTCTTTTTTACCTGGCCAGCTTTTACTCATCTGTCATAGCTTTGCATTTTGTAGACTTAGTCCCCTTAATAAGGCATGACCTGCATTTCTTTCTCTTCCTCCCATTCGGCTTGTCCTATCTTCTCTCCCAAGCTGTTGCTTCCCATTTCATTCATTCATTATAATCCATATGCACTACTTTTACTTAGTTTCCTCATATATGTTTTTTAAAAATCAGAATAAATTCTCTAAGAGTAGAGATAAGATATAATTCACTTAAAAAGAAAATCCCAAGTGCTTAATACATGACTTTTGTGTTAGGCAGGATTTTAAAGTGGCTCCCAAGATTCCCTACTCTGGTATACATACCTTTTACAATCTCTCACTGTGTGCTGGGCATGACCATTGAGATGGGTCCATGAACAATAAACTCCCAAACAGCCAAATTAGAATTAAGTAGCGCTTTTAATAGTTGAGCCCAACGGCCCCCACTCACACCTCTGTTTCAAGGCTGAGAAGTGAGAGCCCCGAGCCCATTGTATGCAGGGCTTATAAAGACAAAAACCACAATGAATACAGGTGTGTAGCAGGCATGTTATGCTTGGGTAACTGTCCTGTTTCTGACAGGGATGGGCAATGCTCTTTGAGTTCTTTCCGAGAAAGAACAAGGAACCTTTAAACAGTAATTATGTTACCATACATGGCTTTTAGCTCTGTGAGGTGAATCAGGGGTCAAGCATGGGCTCAGTCTAGCAAGCAGCTGAGTACTTGGGCCATTACACCATAAATATGACTGATTGCCATTTCCATAATTAAGTCCCAGATCAATTGTGCTGAAAGTGACACACAGGGAGATTTTCCTGGATTGGCCCTACCTAATCATGTGACCACTTAAATGGAACTGAGCCTTCTTCAAGCCAAAAATTTTCCACTGCCATTGAAGGGAAAGCCCCTGTTAAGGTTTGTGTCTGCATGTTCTCCCAAATCCTCATGCAGTTATGGAGTGACTTTTAGAGTTTATGACTGACTCATGATCCAATGCTGGGATTATGGGTGTGAGAGGTATACCCACCCTAGGGCAGATAGTTTGCTGGGATTATGGGTGTGAGAGCTATACCTGCCCTAGGGCAGATAGTTTGTATATACAAGGGAGAGAAAGAGGCTGCCATTCCTGCCGCCATTCCTCCCTTCTTGAACTTGTTGCTTTGCTGTGTATCGCCTCCATGAATTGTTGCCCTCTGCCATGTGCCATTGTGCCTCAGAACCAGCCAAGTACGGACTGAAACCTCCAAAACCTATAAGCTAAATAAACCTTTCCTTCCTTCATTTTGGGTGTTGGGTATTTTGTCTCAGCAATGAAAGAAAAGTAACCAAGACAGTTCCTATGAGTTCTACAGATGTAAAGAAATTAATTCTACAAACAACTGTGTGAGTTTGGGGAGTACAGCAAGTCCCAGATGATAACTGACCCTTAGACATTGCCTGAATTATGGACTGTGAGGCCCAGATAACAGTGTCTGTCCTTCTGAACCACAGACATCTGAAATAATAAATTTGCATGATTTACAGTTGTTCAGTCTGTGATCATTTGTTCAATAGCAGCACACAAAGCAACACACTTTTTTACATTCTAAGGTGCAAAGGACCCGTGTTTACTGTTAGCCCAGAGAGCTACAGTCACAGGAGAAAACTCAGCTTACGGGATTACCAGAGGAGCTGGCGGCAGTGGTGACATGTGCAGGAGAACCGCTGGTGAGTGACCAACAGCATAATCAAAATGGAGTGAAACTATTTCTACTTGCAGCAATGACTGAGCTGAGAAAAGCAATAGAAAAATCAGACAGTAACTAAGGAGTAAGGAAATAGGAAAAACAAGTGTTTGGAAAAAATGGAACATAACAATTCAATAAAGCAAACAGCTTCAATCCTTTCCTTCACATTCCGATTACACTAGGGGTAGTATGAACATGGAAAAGGCCTATATTAATTGATATTTTACTGAAAATGTTAAAAGAGTTAGGCTTTGAGGGAATAAGGCATGAACAAGTAGACTGTTACATAAAGTCAGAAAAGGTCTGGAGTTTGGGGTGTTGCCAGGCAACTGTGATGTGCTAGAGTCTTTAGAAGTTCTCAGGAACATGCTAAATTTAATTCCCTTTACGAAGTTCTGTTGCACAGGTATATAGCAAAGTAGGTGCAGAAAATAGAATAATTTATAGACCCTCTAAAGTGCTTCAGGGAGGCCTGATAGGCTTTCAAGATAAAACAGTTCTCTGCTATTGTTGTTACCCTGCCTGGCATCTTTTATTTTGTTTCCATCTCTGTTTTTAGAAAGTTTACTTACTTCTTGAGGTTGATTTCCTTCTTATTCAGCCCCAAATGACTGCTGTGAACTGGACACATCAAAATAATTCCTCTCCTACTGGAGAATGGATTATAAGGGTTATTTGACTAAGCACTGACTTGTGAAACAAGTGGGCAAATCTTCTTGAGAGGCTCTGGGAAGGTTTCCTTCCACTGAAGACAGGAAAGACAGAGAAGAAATTATCAATCTTCTTGCAGGTCCTGGATTTTATCTATCTGCCATGTTTTCGCTTCCTGCTTGAGAACAGCGACTCACAGATAAGACACCTGTCTCTGGGAAGTGGACTTGGGTCTTTAAAATGTAGTCCTTAAACCACATATGCTTCTGTATTTTTTGCATAAAAAATATAACTTGCTATTTGAGTCACTTTAGGACAGAACATTCTGTGAGCTGAACTGAGAGAGCATCTAAACTGATAATACCAATGTCTATTAATGTCTATTCATCAGAGGCCCTTGCCTCTTTCATATCAACTTTGATGTCATAATTCACTCCTGGTGAAGCCAGTGACATAGAATCTTACTGTACAGTTATAGCAACTTATGCAAAGGACAAGGACATAGCTGTTTGAAAGAGTTTGGCATGGGGGTAATGGACTGGCATGTCCTGGCTTGTCCTGAAAGGATGCTTCACAAGGGAACTCAAGAAATTCAAAGATAAAGTTTTCTTATTTAACTGGTTTGCTTTAGCTAGGCCTCAAATAAGAAATCTCAGAATAAGACAAAAGAAATGTAACATCACATCACTGAAACTATTACAATAGTCTTTAATGAAGAGAGCAATTGCTTTAGTTAAGATTGTGTTTTTCCTTTGATTAGAAAAATGCACCATTGGATCAGCTAATACGTTAAAATCTGTAACAGTACAGTGCAAATACAGAGACAGATGACCTGCCGTGACTGTTTGTGTGGTTCTTTGAATGAAGAGAGAGAGAAAAAAACTGCCAACCAATATAAAATGAAATATCAAGCCTGTATCATTATTTTAAAATATTTTTCCTCAAATTTTAAAAAGAAAGCTAAATTGCTGAGCATTTTTTAAACAATTACACTAAAAATTTAGGTCCAGTTTTTTTATGTATTGTCTTCAAACTTGTACTAAAGTATTTTTTCTCTAAAAGTTTTAGGGCATAAACTCCAAGGAAGGCAGAGTCTCTTTAAGTTATAACAATAAAATAAAATGCAAGTTCATTCTTTTGGATTATACAACACGGAAAGAGACTTCAGAGTAACCTGACCATCTACGTGTCAGAATGAAATGTTCTGGAGGGTGAGAAATCTGTCTTTCTACTTCTGCTCCCATATTTTACAGCAGATATACCTGGAAGAACAATCAATTTATGAGTATGAATAAAATTTTGGTTTTTTGAAAGATAAAAAAATTCACTATAAACTTGATCTGATAAATGATGATTCAAAGCATAAAAGATGTTTCATATAATAATATAGCTCTCTGGGAAGTGTATGTTAAAAGAACAAGCATTTTTGACAAGAAAGTTTTTTTCAATATGTCATTTCCCTGCTCCTCTGGCAGAATAAGTGACCACCTGAATACTAAATAATACCAATTTAGCCTGACACTTTCCAAAAGCTGTATTTGAAGGAATCACATTATGTAAACCCGTGCATATTTGTGCGAGATGAGAAAGACATTGCTGAGGGCACGCTGATGGTGTTCTCTAATATTCTATGCTGTTTTCGTGTCCCTTCTTTGATTATCTTTATGTCCCAATTATTAGCAGCCATGAGTGCCCTCCGGATAAAGCAAAGTAAAACAAAACAAAACAAAACAAAGATCTGTCAGTCTGCAACTGACAGATAGTTCTTTGAGGTTAGAGATGAATTTATTGGTTCTCTGTTTCCAAATCTGTCAAAAAGACCTGAACAATTTCCTGCCTGCAAGAGGCTGAGAAATGAGCACCTGGAAGCCTTTCATAATGATGGTAGGAAAGCGTGATACTTTGGGAGTTAATTTCCAGTGTGAATTATATTGAGCACTGAGGCTCAGAAAGAAACTCCTCTAGTGAAAGAAAGGGGAATACTGCATTTCCTGAAGAGGTTATAAAATGCTCTGTCAGATTCTGTTTGGAAGTGGTACCAAAAGCACTGAGAAGCTAAACTTCTTTTGGGCCCCACTGAACAATTGGAAATCTGTCTTGATTTTTATTTCTTTTTGCTTTCATTTTCATGCATGATGTTTTAAAAACCAGAGAAACAAACTTAATTTCTGCCTCTTTATTAGATAGAATTTGGCCTCCTTTTCCTCCAAAAATTATGATTGTGTGGCTCTTCTTAATGCAAACAGATGCAGCATTCACAATTTCTAATCAAAACAAATGTCATTTTGTGATCATATATGGAAAATCCTAAATAATAAGTCTGAAAGTGCCATTCTATTGTTTATTACTCTTTTATTCAGGAGCAGGAATTGAATTTGTATTTTGTGACAATCAGGATAACAGGAATCATGATTAAAAACTGACGGGCCAATCTGTGACCTCTTTGTATGCATATATTGGTACTTAGGGTGTTTTGAGGAAAACCAACGAGCAGAAATGATATGGACAACCACGATGCCATATTAAATGCTATCAGGATGTGCCTATTTCTAGTTAACTAGATAATTATTTAAAAGGTCCTAAATTTTTAAAAGCTCAAAAACTTCATGCTGGGTAAACAATAGTCAATTGAAGCAGATGTTTTCTTGGTGCCCCTTGACATTCTAACATCCTTGATTCAATACATAATAGTTTCCTTGAAAGTGCTTGGAACACAAAATATACTTTAGTGACTGATGGATTTCTGCCCCTGTGAAACTCTGCCAGGGTCATCATGGCGGTGATCCAACATGGCGCTAAGCCTCGGAGTAACAACGTGCCTCTCCAAGACTGACTTCCGTCCTCTTCCTCTTCTAGTCCAAAATAAACTTCCTGCACCCACAACCCCCACTCCTGTGGAGATAGGACACTTTGCCCGCCCATATTAACTCTACCCCTAACGTAACCTGATAAAATCCCATCTCCCCAGCTCCCTCCTCTGAGGGTCCTTACAATCTCCTGAAACCCTCTGGAGCCAACAATAAAGGCTTGTTTTCACCTGCTTCTGTGTTGTGCTCCATCTGGGGCCCAATGTAGCAGTGACCATCCTGCCCCTCGACTCTCTGACCTTGTTCTGTCTTTAAGGTGTTTCTGAGAAGGGTCTCTTTGGCATATGGAGATTTACAGTAAGAATGTGGCGGTTAGTCTCATAATACTAATTTATAATAGTATTTTAATGTCACTGGTGACTTCAGGGTTATCCTGGTTCTAGTTACTAGCTGAAGCTGAAATGTCCTCTTTTAGAGAAAAGCACTTGGTAATTAGTATCTAACTATTGCCACTCTTCTGAACATATTCCATAAGGTCATGTAGGAAATTATTACAGAAAGAATTAGTTGATTTTTCTTGATCATGAATACCTTATGAAACTTCTAAAATAGAATCTGGAAAGAAAACTGGTAGCAAAAAAATGAACTGAATATACTTCCAAGGAAGGTACTAGTAAGTGACACTGGTGGATTTGACATTTTAGCACATGTCAAGCTTTGCATCAGGGTTTGCAGAATATGGCACGAGTTCTGTGCATTTTTGTGTCTTCAAATAGAAGATAATACATGGATGACAACTGCCAATGTTACTGCATCTTCATATTTTAAATTTTCTAATTTACATTTTCTCTCCATATTTAATTTAAACAATATTCTGAGAATATAATTCTCAAATCCACCCCCAAATAGGAAAGAATATTATGTATCTAGAATGACTGACATAGATTGCAATATTACTGAGACAGAGGAACACTGGCTGGTCCAAGTCAATTTTAAAGTTAATTTAAAAAATATATTAATTTTCCTACAAACGGATAAGATAATTCAAATCAGTAATGTGGTGTCATGATTATCATCATTATTACAGGGATAAAGAAATTGGAGGAGATGACAACTTAGGTCATTTCTAGTGGTAGTAGCTTTCAGTAGTTATAGTTTTATCATACTGCTATAGGTTAAATGAAATAATGTATGTAAAAGTGATTTAAAAAGTATCACATTTTACATAAAAGCACATTGCAGACTTTATGGTAGCCAGTTCTTTCTTAGTTGATCATTTAATTCAAACAAACTGTCAATTTAGTCAATTCAAAGAGTTTTACTTCTTTTATGAAAGATGATTGAATGTGATGTGTATTGACTGTTAGTTAGGCAGTTGCTATGACATGCAATTTTGGACCCTAACAGAGTCTTGTGGGCAACAATGTGGAGGAGAAAAGCACCATTACTATTGGCTGGTTAGACAGATCGAGCCATTACAGAATTACCTGAAATGGCCATAAAAGAGTTGGTGATTCCAACATGACAGCATGTTCCTACTGACAAGAACAAAAGGAGAAGCATGCCAGCAGGCCACTTCAGAGCAGGGAGTGTATTCAGAGCGGGGAGTGCATTAGATTCACTATCACTGAGACCCAAATACCCAAAAGCCACAAGGACAGGTGTAACTTAGCTCACAGCTTTAGGAGAGTCAGTCCCTGGTTGATAGGCTCCAAGGCAGGACCATCATACTAGAAGGACATGGGAAATAAAGCTGCACAGGCCGTGTAACTGGGAAGCAGAGCAGGGGAACAGTGCCAGGGAGCAACGCGTTTGTGATCCAATACGGTCGTCAGTGTGTTCTAATGATGTCTAGGCATTTCTTAATTCACTGAAGCTGACATATCAGGATTAATAGTCTCAGGGAGCATGTTGGTCCACAGTTATTTTGACCGTTGTCTGGGTTTCTAATCATAGTTCTCAGAGGATGATTTAACTAAAGAAACCATTGTTATCTTTTTCTTGAATGTCCATAATTCAGAAGGATAAAGAGCTAGTATGTATTAAGCAGCTGCTTTGTATCAGATACCTGTTTATATCCTACACTATTTATTCACTTATTGAACAATTGTGTACCTGTGATGTGCTACTGAAGATATAGCCATGTCTGAGATAAGTGACGTTTCATTTTCATTTGCTTTACAATGTAGTGGAGAAGTAATTTAGCAAAGAAGAAAATTAAGATAATTTTTTATATCAGATGAAGAAGTAATGGTGTAAAGTTGTAGAAAAATTGAGATATTGGATTAGTCAGCTTTCCTGTTGCTGTGACAAAATGCCTGACACCCCAAATTGAAAGGAGAAGCCATTTCATGCAGTGTATGGTTGCAGGGGACTCAGTCCGTGTTTATCTGGTACTAAGAAACAAGCACCATGGCAGAATGGTGTGGCAGAAAAAATTGAAGCTCATGGCAGCTGAAAATAAGAGCTGGGTAAAACCACCAGAAAGGAAGCTGCCCACCACCATGTAGACTACCCCAGGCCACACCTCTATGTCTCGCCCAAACACACCCAGAACTGTACTTCACTAAGTCCCTACGCATCCCTCCCACCAATAAAGTTGACCTGAGCTAACCATCACAGGTATCTTAGCCTAGACGTCATCAGCAAATTATCTTTGATGTGGAGCAAAAGGAAAAAGAAGAGAACATCACACTGTCAAGAGGAAGTGTAAGAGGAAGAACGTGAAGCAGCACCCAAACGTATCATATTTTACTAAGAACTACCAAAACAGAGATCAAGGATAACTGAGAAGAGAGGACTGAACTGAAGTTGCTGAAGATAAAGCTACAGAAGTAGAGACAGTTTATAGAAAACGCTTTCAATTACATTACTATTAAATAAAGCTGACGTATTGTAGATGGAGAGAACTGGTTTCCTAGTAGGTAAAATTTCAAAGTACTATATAAATGCTAGGCATTTTCTTAGAGTAATAATAATACAGAAAATGATAGTGAGGACAAAGAAACTACGTTTGCTTGTCATATTCCAGGTATATTTGTAAAGGTTTTACTTGAATTATTTGAATTATTACCACAACATCCCTTCACAGAAAGGATTCACAGAATTATAATGGATTCGGTTTGTAGAAAGAATACAGATACAGAGATGAATTAATCTCCAAGGTCATACTCATAGTCAACGCAGGGTCACAGTTTGAATCTGTAAGTTTTGAGTATAGAACATACACTCATAACCAATTCTCCATATACTGACCCAGCAGGACAAAAAGGCGGGAACTGCTGAAGTTCGATGTCTTATGAAGCAAGTTGCTTCTACCAGGTGACTCAACATTCACCCTCAAACCTTGGTTCAAACACTTCCTCTTACAGATCACTGCAAGATGACCTAGCCCAGCTCCTTCTAAACTTACCCAGCACTGTGTGTTTGGGGGTGAGGAAAATGGAAAATGAGTAAAAGAATTCATTACATGAGAATTTCTAACCCTAATGTGGGTTTCTGAAGAAAGCCTGCGTGGTGTTTTGAATTGAAAGCCTTATATTTTACTTAAAGGTTATAGTGAAGTACCAGTATTCTGGTGCATTCATTCTCATTCTATAAAATGGAGAGTCAGTAAGTCCCCAAGGACTTCTGAGAGCTAAACTGTCTCATGTAGGTATTATCTAGGCTACAAATGTTGTGTTTTGGTAAGATGGTATGGGGATCGGCTTTCTATGATTCAGTTTGGCATTCTTGGGTGCTGATGTGTACTACCCGTCCCTAAATTCCACTTCTTCTCTTGTTTCCTCTACCTGAAAAGAAGGGAACAGGGGATGATATAGACATCATAAACTGACTCAATGATTTTGCATTATTTTAGTTGGTGTAGCAATTCTTTTTTTGCGGTACTAGGGATCGAACTCAGGACCCTGCGCTTGCTAGGCAAGCGCTTATTCCACTGAGCTATATCCCCAGCCCGCATTATTTTAGTTGGATTCAGGAAGGAGGAGGCAGAAATATGAGCATAAGAGTGTGAAGTAAATAGTATATTACCTTGGCTCTCAATGTGCTGCGCAAGCTTTGGGACAGCTCTGGTTTCTTATAAAAACCAGATACTGTCAGGCACTATTTCTGGTGAGGGTTTCCTCCTCCTGCCCATTGAAGACAGGGGGTAGTTATAGTTCTATATTTATCGGTGTTGCTAAGCCTGGATAGAGTTTGCTCCCTTTTTCAAATGCCTTTTGATTATGTGTATCTGAAATCTGAGCAATGCTGTTGTTAATCTGGAGGTCTCCTTTTGATTTTTTTTTACCATTAGTGGTTTCAAATGTTCTGCCAGTGACCTTTCTTAAAAATCACCCTGTACAGAAGGATCTTAGCTTTTAAACACTGGCTCCATTAAGAAAAAAACAAAAATCTGGTGGTTCTGTCCTATAATTCCAGCACTCTGAGAAGCTGAGGCAAGAGGAATTCAAGTTTGAGCACAGCTTGGACAACTTAGCAACTTAGCAAGACCCTGTGTCTAAACTGTAAAAAAAATAATAAAAACAAAAAAAAAGGGTAGAGATATACAGTTCAGTGTGAAAACCCTGAATTTAATCCCCAGTACAACAAAAGAAATAAACAATCAAAGTAAAATAAAGTGTCAATGACTTTGATATGCATGAAAAGGCTAACATTAAAATCTAGCTTAGAGACCAATTTTATCAACTATATTAATTACCTGTGCTATAAATACATTTACAGTCTGTGTCCTGTTTTATTTTCTGATATGTAGGAGTTAAAATATTAATTTGGGCAAAATTTGTTACTTTTCTTTAATGAATTTTAACATTTGATAAACTGATATACATTATTATCTATTAAAGTTTCATGCTTTTATCTTTATCTTTACTGATTCAACCTAGGTGAAATTAATATTGTACTATTGTATGAGTAGGGATAAATTTTTATTTTTTCCTATAGTAATTACCTATTCAACAGTTCTTTTCCCCCATTTATATGTAATATCAGCACTATCAGAACCGAAACTGGCACATCTCCATTCTTTCTATTGGTTAATTTTTCTATCCTTGGACTAATACCATTCTTTTGATATATATTCAAAATAAATCTTGATAACTCTTTAGAATTATCGGCTCTACCTTGTTATTTTTTTTATCTTGTGAATGCTTTTGCTATTCATGACATTTTGCATTTCCATCCAAATTTTAAAGTTGGTCTGTCAACTGCTATACAAACATGTTGGCATTTTAATTTGAATTGCATTAAATCTATAGGTTATTTTGGGAGAACTGACATCATTGTGAATTGAAACTTTTAACATGAGTGTGGTACCTTCCATTTATTGAAACTTCACGTAGAGACTTCGAAAAACATCTCATAATTTTCTGAGTCTTATTTACACATGTAGACATCTCATTTGAATTTTTGTTACTGGAATTTGTAAGTTTTGATAAATTATATACTCTATCAGTACATTTGGGTATTGATTTGTGTCCAATTGTTAAACATTCTCCTTAATGATTCATTTGTAGAAATTTTGTATTTTTAAAAAATTTGCATGTGTTATATGCATGTAATAAAATTATCACAAATAATATATTACTGTTTTACTTTCCATATCAATAATCGTATTTTTCTATATAATTACTTAGTTGTCTTTTATTTTACTTTCTTAGCAAAAATACCCAATAAAGTTTACTGTAAAAAACTTTATTTATTTGTACTTGATATTTAAAGGCCTTTTAAGAATTTTAACCTTCATATATAGTGGTTTTTTAATCTTATTTTATATATGTATTATATGATACACATACATTTCTCACATCAAGGTAATTCCCTTGTATTCCTGTTTAAGGATAAATAATGTTGAACTTTGACAAATGCCTTACCTGCATTTATTGACTTAATTTATATTTTTATTATTCTTTAATCAGTTGACATTTTGTAGTAAATTTATTGATTTATAATGTTAAACTAATGATTTCCACTCAGAATATCATAAATTGGGAGTGATGTCGATTTGTCTTCTTTTTATGCTTCTGAATCAGACAGCTGATATTTCATTTGGGATTTTTGTGCTTATATTCATCAATAAAATTGTCTGTACTTTTTCATTCTCATTCTAATATTGTCTTAACCCCATAATTTTAGTTCAAAAACCTTTCTTGTTTTGTTTTTCTATTATCAAAAAAAAATGAATTACTTGATTCTTTTGTGTTTGGTAGAACTCATCAAGGAGACATTGGGGCTGGTGCTTTTCTTTCTAGAAAGTGTTTAAATTGCTGATCTACTATCTTTCATGGTTATTAAGTTAGTCAAACATTCTGATTGTTTTCGGTTTACTGTGTAATTATTGGTGTTAGGAATTATTACGGCTCCCAATTTATAACTAACAGAGCTAAGCTCAAGAGCTCAATATCTTCCTACAGTTGCTCCAATGGAATATTCTGAAGGACAGAAAGCTCATTTCAGATTCGAACTCTTTACTCTGCTTTTAAAATTATACGTTTCTGGATATCTGTCCATGGTCTCTACATTTTCAAATTTTTAGAAATAATGATGTTTATGCTTTGTTTTCAGACACTAATGGTCAGTGTTCTGCTGATTTTATAGGAGTCCCTTTATTTTAATTACCTAACAGAAAAGTGTCTCTATTTATCTATCATCTATCTATCTAGTCTAATTTTATAAGATTAGGGTTTGAACCAAGGGCTTTGCATCTACTAGGAAAGCATTTACAGCTGATCTGCAAGCTCAGGAGAAATTTATCATCTTTATGAACTAATTCACAGAATCAAATTTGACTTTGTTTCATTTTATTATATGTTGTATATTACTTTATGAATCTCTGTCATTTTTCCCATCCTAATTTTGCTAATTTTTCCTAATTTTGGTTAGCTGTAAATTAGGTTTATGCATGTCAAATATATTTTCCAGAATTCAGAAAGATTTTTTCACATGAATAATTTTATGGTATTGTTTTTAGTAATTTCTCCTTGAGTTCCTCATTAACCTGTGAGTTATTTAGAACGCTGAAAAATCTTTCCTCCAATTCACAGTTTTCATATTTTTGTTGTTATTTTTGCTGCTTATTTTAATTATATATCATTTCTTGGTACACATTCTCCAAAAATTAAGAATTTAGATCGATAATACCAGTAAAGTTTCATTCAGGAGATAGAAATCACTTGTTATTTGAATAGAGAAACTTCAGTACAAAGAATTACCTACTTGGTACAAAGCAATAAACTACCACAGAGACAGAAAGAAGAGCTTAAGCAGTCCTTTCACCAACTGAATATTGCTTCTTTCCCCGAATGCCCCCTTCTCTAGTTCATCGTTCCTTTGGGGCACCAACACAAGCTCTTCCAGGGTTTTGGCAATGCTTCAGGTCACCAAGTAGAGAAGATTCCGCTTTGATACAATCTACTTTCCCCAGTGTTACCTGAGTGATGTGTTAGACATGGGAATTTGATGATTCTTCTACTGTTTGTTTTATTTCAATGGACTTTTCTTTCCTTCAGAGTAAAAGTAATTTAACCTGCCTAAAAGAAATTTTAGTCTCTGGCCAGTCCTGGTTTGTTGTACGCTTCCTGAATTCCCTGCCATTTCCAGCTGCACAGTGGGTGACGTGTGCATGATCTTTATATTCCACCTTGCACGGGAGTTTTAACTCTATTTGGTACTCCTAATATGTAGTTTCACCCTTTCCCATCTCTCTCTTTCATGACATTTATATTTGGCTTATCAGATTCATATTAGCCATCACTTAAAAAAATCTTCTTTCTGCTCCCTCCAGGATGAAGATTAAGCATGCTTCCTTAGGATCACGATCACATCTGTGCCTTAGAATTCATCAGACTGTCTTTTGTTACTGTCTTCAGCTTACAGATGAATACAGCTAAGAATCAGAGTTAAGCTATGTGTTCAAAGTTGCGTTGTAAGGTATGGATTTGATGGACTTCTTAGTTCGTCCTTGTAACTGTGCTATTATTTAAGGGATAGAGAGAATCTAAATCACAGCATGCGTAAAGCAATTCTAGATGAATTTTTTTTGTTAGGAATTGCAAATGATTTGAATAAAGGTGGTTTTATTTATAAAAATGAAATAGTACTCAGAAAAATCAATATATAATAACCATTTCTCTCAGCTTCCTGGGTATTGCAGTTTGAAAAAAAGCTGCTGTATTTATATTTCCTGTAGTATCAGAAACAATACAAGCCTGCATACCTAAGAAGTCATGTATGAGATAACAGCAAGGAGGTAGACAGCTTAAGAAAAACAGGAAGCAATCCCCATGGTACTTTAAATATTAATCAAAACAGTTTTCCGTAGGAAGACGTATGAGACCAACAGCGTGAGTCATAGCCAGTCCAGACCAAGCCAGGGCTAGGAGAGAGAAAAGTGTTAGATTAGATTCATTCCACTATAGGGAGGAAGGTTATACAATTATCACAAAAATAAATTACATAAACATAACAGACTCATATGATAAATCTTTTCAAAAGCCTTCAGTATTCCCAAATTTTATGGCATTGTTATTTCATCAAATTTACTGCATTCTTGCAAGATTATTTGTCCATGTTCTCAAAGGCAGTAAAAACAGCTTAACCATAAGGAACCCTGATTTTTGAAATCCCACTATTTTTCTTGCCTTGGCAATGGGGGCATCTTATTTTATAAGGTTTGAAATTTAAAGTCTCACAGATATAACTTCAAAACTCAAATGTGATATGTATCAATTGATTATCTTGGGCAATTTACTTGATCTTGGGAAGTTTCCTTGCTTCTATAAATACATATAATGTCTATGCCCTCTGGTTCCATAACAGTGACTAAAATTATAGATCATGGATGAAGCAACAGGTAAGTGAACAATGTTCAGATTTACTCATGAAAAAATTATCTATTGGTTGGGGTCACTCTCAAGAGACACAGGTGATGTTTGATCCAGATTTGAAGCAATGTCACTGGGCTCTGTACATATGCTATGCATTTTAATTCCTTCCCATGGTGCATGTTGCCCTCACACTTTGTTTCCATGTGCTGTGTCAAAATATCCTTGCAGATGATTGTATTCCTTCCTCTTTGTCCTACAGGAAGTTTAGTTAAAAAAAAAAAAAAAAAGAGATCATGGGTTTAGGCATATCTACCAAAAGTCATAAGATTCTAACTGACTGGGTGGTCATAGGTTATATGCTGCCCTGAGAACCATTCATTCTGACTGACAGAGTGCATTTGGCTGATCTTTCAATGAACTGCTCTTGCTAAAGTCCTGCAGTCTTCATCCCTAGAGCTGAGAGCCGACCACTGTTTTCCTAGATGTCATGATCTCCAAAGGAGAAATGAGTTTCTAAGATGAAATGAAGAGAGGAAGATCAGTAGTTTTGCAAGACAAGTTAAAAGATGCCAAAGAAGGCTTAATTTATAAACAAAATTTTACTCATATAAAGACATTGTCTTGGTTACTTTTCTCTCGTTGCTGAGACAAAATACCCAATGCCCAAAATGAAGGAAGGAAAAGTTTATTTAGCTTACAGTTTGTGAAGGTTTCAGTCCATACTTGGCTGGCTCAGAGGCAGAGTGGCACATGGCAGAGGGCAAAAGTTCATGGCAGCAGAGCACAGCAAAAAACCACAAGAGCAAAAGGGAGGAAAAGCAGGCAAGCAGCCTCTTTCCCTTACATTGTAAACAGGCTCCCCCCACCCAGGGGGCATGTACCTCTCATACAATCTCCATGCCCTCCTCTTGCACAGGCTCAGGATGTGTACAAAGTAAGCACCCTGGCTTCCTGCTGAGTCACTCAGCCATACCTCTAGACTCCCCAAGTTTACACATGTATCAACCATAACAGACATTAATTCTAACTGCATGCATGACAGACTTTTGCATGTGATAATGCAAGATAATAACAAAATGACCAAATAAAATTTCAGTGTTTATTCATAGGATTTAATTCCCCCTTTGTTGGTTTTAAGAGAGTGATCCTAAGTTGCAAATTTCTTCGAAGATTTAACTGGACTTTTATTGAGCTTTTTGTGGTTCATAGGGGAGTTTTTATGATTATCTCCCTTACGTAAAGAAGATAACCAAAATATAATGAAAAGTGGTCCTTTTTAAGTACACTTGAAACAATATTTTAGTCTTCTAACTTATATTCAATTGGATAAGGGAAGGAGAGTGAAGCAAAGAATCGCTGGGACTCAAAAGCAGGATCATGCCATAAATAATGTTCAACTGTGACAGAAAAATAGAGTCCACTGGGGTAGGACAAATGAAATGAGAGGAAGCATCTTGTCTATATTTAGTGCCTTGAAACAAGTGAGTTAAATTGGTCTTACCATGATGGAGCAAGCTGTCCTAGATCTGTCTGTGGAAAGACTGTCCTTGTTAAGCTGATTTCTCACTAAACTGCTCTTCTCAGCATTATGCAGTCCAATTTATTGCTGCTTTAGAGAGCACTTCCCTTCTGCATCTTGGCCTGGACAGCATTCTGGTGGTTTTGCCTTAGCGTTGTAGCTTGCCGTTCACATCACAAATGATATGGTGTCTCAAATTTTTCTCTTTTTTTTTCAACTCTTGCTATCCCCAAGATCAAAAGTCAGTTTCTGTTGAGCTTGCTAGGACTTGGAAGTAATACAAAACAACATGTGTTAATTAACAATCTTTTGAAACCTGCTTTGTAACAGAAGAAGCATGGAAATTTTGTGGTTCTCCTTGCCTGGTGCTTGAGCATGAATTTACTGGTATTGCATAACACCTGGCTGGAGTCTTGAATGCTGTGATATTCTTTTTTTTTTTTTTTTTTTTTTTTGCAGTACTGGGCATATGAACTCAGGGCCTTCCACTTGCCAGGCAGGCGCTTATACCACTGAGCTATATCCCCAGCCTGATATTTATAGTTTTTAAGCACATTTCTACCCTAAATCAGTTACACCAATTCCTACTAACTGAGGAACTAGTTGAGGTACAACTGAATTCTCAGGCTTTCTGGATAATATCATTCTTGAGATAACTAGAGTTTCTTATGTTTGGTAATTGGATAAAAGACCAAAACATTTTGTGAATGTCAAAGTTTCGGATGCTGGTCTTGATACTGGGATAACCTAGAGAATATAGTTTATGCTCTTCTGATGACTCTGAATTTTTGTGGGAGAAAATATATAGTGATTCAGGCAGAAAAGACAAATGCAGGAAAAGACCCTCAAGTGTGATTTTCATAAAGTGATTTCTTAAGGGCCAAAAAAGTATTTCATTAAAGCCTAAAACATGGTTATTGAACCAGGATAGCATAAGATATTTGATCACCTTTGCAAGGGACACTTTGTCATATTAACCTGAGTCCCTGCTCTGATTTCCTGGCTTGTCTCACAGAGGGCTGGAACCTGACCTCCCTCCTGCATTCCTCTGTGGTTTAAAGGGCAACTGACTGTTAATAGGGCTTTTTGTTCAAAAGCCTGTAACTAAGTCAATTTCTTTTTTAAAGTATACTTTTTACATATTTATCAGTAACTATTTGGATGTAACAGTAACTTCAGCACCAAGTATTAAAAGTTCAAATATTTATATCTGCCAGGGTTGACCCTACGCTTGCTGAAAAAACTCCACTCTGCTTGGAGATTTCACTGTTGCAGGTCACGGAGGAACAATTGAGAGGACTGATTTTATCTGGTGCCGTGATCCGGGAGCCTGGAAGTAGGAAATTACCTCACATGGTTAAACGCTATATGCTAAGGGAGTCATTGGTTCATGGCCATCCCTCCTGGAGCAACCTAAATAGGAGAGGTAGCTCATAGTTAGTGTTAGCGAAGGGTACCAGGAAAATGGCTGAAATTCAATTAGAATTCTGTCATTCTGCGTGGCCCACTAACATTAACATAGTATCTTACACTTTTACAAAAAGCTTGTTTCTAAATATATTAAGCAATTCTTTGGCCATTAACTAACGACATCCACGACTTGCTGCAAAGGTACCATTCTTTCTTATGGCCTGGGTGTTCCTTTCATGTTAGAAACACCAGGTGACATGAACCACTGTCCCTGTCCCCTGGCCTGGTGAGTCAGAGGCGTGAGTGTAAACAGGATTCCCCTGCAGTTCTGACCCTGGCTGTTGATTGCAGCAGCTAAACTGTTCTCCCACATCCTGGTCCTGTTTCCTGATATTGAAAAAATCTGGTCTACAAACAAGTTGTTGAGTCATAACTACAGTCTGAGCCATTAAAATCACCAGTCTTTCCTTAGACATTAAGTGCAGTCTAACTGTATCTTAGTTTTTAAGAGTGACTGCTGCTTTTAAGCCAGTTTGCAGAACACACTGTGAGGTTGACCCTGTTCAGGTCAAACTGCAACCATGAGGGCTTCAGAACAAAGACCTCTGTCCACGCTCACCTCTGCCCCTTCCTCCCAAGCAGCCCACCCTGCAGAGAGGAGACGCAGTCATTTCCTAGTACAATGCTCAGCCAGCTGCTGAGGAGTAATGTAGGCATTTAGAAAGATGAAAAGCGATTCTGACATTTTATCCAGATGCTGATTAACAGTGAAGACAGTACAAATAAAAATGTTTAACCACAGTTTTAAAGGCACACTATAAATATAACACTATCTGACCTTTGGAGAAAGGGAAAATTTTGACCTTTGCAATGTTCAGTTTTTACCTTTATCAGAGGCAATGCCTCTTCAATATATTATGTGCTGGCACTAGTCCAAAATAAATTTTCTAGCTTATATAACAAAACTACAGTTATATATATGTACATATATATATATATAATGCATATATAATATAGTATTATACTACTATATAATATATGATACTAGTACTATATACTATACTATATACTGTGGTTTTATATATAATATATTAGATAATAATATATACAATATATATTATATGTATTATATACATATATATGACCCCAGGTACACTATACCACTAAACCACATCTTCCAGCCCCTTTCCACCTTTTTTATTTTCTTTATTTTAAGACAGGATCTCACTAAGTCACCAATTTGAGCTGAAACATTCCATCACCCCGTCTCAGCCTCCCTCAGTGTTGGAATGACAGGAGTTCATTACTACATTCAGCCAGGATATAATTTTTATAATAACTCATTTTTTTGTGTGTTTTTGAGACACGGTCTCACTATGCAGTTCAGGCTGGCCTTGAGCTCACTTTATGGGCCAGGCTGGCCTTGAATTTGCAACAATCCTCCTGCTTCAGCTTCCTGATCACTGGGATTACAGGCGTGTACCACCACTCCTGGCCAACAACCCATTTTAAACACAACAATGTGGCAACTCAAGTTAAACAGTTTGGTATTGTCTATGCACAGCCACCTCAAGTGTGCTAGGAAAAGAGATTTCTCCTCAAAAGATCCTATCGTTATGTATGAAAAATAATTTAAACAATTCAATAGAAAAATTTATGCTTTATAATGTAATGGCTTAAAAATAATTCAAAATATTCTTTAAAATGAAACAAACAAGATAAAACATTTTGCAGGTTCCTAAGCACTCCACACATGACTCTATGTTCAGTGAAGTGTGGCTTTTACCCACTTCTTGATCTGCTCTTCTCCCATAAGCTCGTTAAGGAAAAATAGCAAAGGAATATTTTATTTTCTGATGTCATGAAATTTCAAAATACAGTAAAAAAATTATTTTGTAAAAGTAAGCTTTTTATTTGTAGAATTGGTTGAAATATGTGTGTGTGTATGTGTGTGTGTGTATGCATATGATCATTTTAAACAACTTGCCTCTCTCTATGTGCATTATAATGTGAGCAGAAACCATTCCTAGGTGAACTCTGTTTTCTCAATAGAGTTTTCCATAATAAATTTTAAAACATAAATTGGATTCCATAATAAATTCTAAAAAATAAATTCAAGACTTTGAGAATTAAAATATGTATTTCCCCCCATAAACACTACCTAAAGTGAATCTTTGAAAAAAACATTTTAGGAATAATATGTACCTCTCCATCTTGCAAAGTCTGATTTCCCCAAACTGTCCTTAGGAACTACTTCACCAGTCCAGCAGAACCTGCTTCATTTCATTAGTTAATCTTGGAAAAAGGAGTTCATTCACACCTCACTTTGCAAATGGTGCTCAGTTGTATACTGTTCAGGGCGTACGGACAGTTTTATTAAAGAAACAATGACGTTAGGGGTTGGGGCTCTAGCTCAGGGTTAGAAGATGTGCTTAGCGTGTGCCAGTCCCTAGGTTCAGTTCCCAGCAGACACGTGCGCGCGTGCGCACGCACGCACGCACGCACGCACGCACGCACGCACGCACACACACACACAGCAGAAAAACATTTCCACGTTCACATGCTGTTTCTACACCAATTTGGCCTGTATAGTAAAAGAAAGTGGGGTTTATTCAGTGCTTTATTTTTACTGGGTGCCCTCACCGGAAATGAAGGAGAAGTGAGCTTTCAGACAGAAGTCACCGAATGCACAGTTTAGGAATCATCACGCTCCTGACGCGGGAAGCACATTTGCCGAGTGAGAACCATTTCCCTGTGTTCCTCCCCACCCTGCCTCCTGTCCCCGTGGTATATTCTCTCCTCCTTTCCCGTCTGAATCACTGTAGAGTGGGAGCTTTCTCCTGTGCACAGAATACAACTGTTTATCCCCAGCTCAGACCGATCTACATTTAGCAGTATTTGCGACATCCTTCTTCATAAAGGAGCTGGCCCCACTGCTCGCGCACGCGCATTCTATTTGCATTGCGACCAGAGGTCCACATGGGCTGGGAAGCTAAGTAAGCAGCTCATTTTGCAGCAGTAGTATCTTTAGAAGCTTGAGCGTGGAGGGAAAAGTTGTGAGAAAATTTAGTGTTATTTTAGGGCAGCACTTTTTCAGGAAATAGGTATCGATGAGAAAAGGAAGTAGAACAAGGGCAATATTTCAATCACTGTTTAAAGACAGGCATTTTTGTTTTCATGCACTTCACATTGACTATTGATTTACTGTAGTAGAAGTTTTAAAAATTCTAAACCCTTTAGTCCAGAATTCTTGCTCACTGTGATGTGATCTCATGCTTTTGGTATCTCTCACATACACCGTTTTCTTTTACTCTCACTGTACTCCGTATGCTTCTTTCTTCAAGAGCGGGAAGAATTAGTGATGGGTATCTATGCAGAACAGGTGATAAGAAGGCATTTCTAGCCAATATAAGGAGCAAAAGCATTGTGAGTAGTGAAGTATGTTTTCTTTGGAGCTCACAGTCTATACAACTGGAGAGAGCGATAGTCATGTCTGTAGAAGGGGGTGATTGGGGCAGAGGTGTGACAATGAGATCGGTGTGTTCACGGAGCCCCAACACCCGCCGGTCCTCACTCACCCACAGGACAAGCGATATGATGCTGAGGGAGGGACCTGTTCATTTTCCACTTGAATGGAATCTCAAAGCACAGGACTCTCACAAGAAACTTGGGTCTCACAAGGTTTAAAACTAAATTTTGCAGAGGCAGCTGTAAAGTCAACCAAACTTGATAAAACTGTACGCTTTGGTCCCTCCACCCTAATCTCTACAAGAGGACCGTCTATGCTATTATATCAAGTATA
This sequence comes from Dinomys branickii, assembly GCA_004027595.1. Taxonomy (NCBI): domain Eukaryota; kingdom Metazoa; phylum Chordata; class Mammalia; order Rodentia; family Dinomyidae; genus Dinomys; species Dinomys branickii. The sequence goes on along the minus strand of PVLD010008282.1, from coordinate 46,859 downwards.
GGGAGAGAATCATATCCGACCAATCCCAACTCTTCCTTGTTAGCAATAAGCCTAAGTGAAACTATTTAAATACATTCTGCTGAAGGTGGAACATGTCTTTCTCCTTCTTCCCTACTTGCTCTTACCTTCTTTGACTTTATAGGCTCTGATTAGTCCTTGAGAAGTAAGGATCCTCTTGCTCACTGCTCCCATGAACTGTATTAAACAGACGTGGAACTTGTCAAACTGTTGCCTCAGGAGAAGGCGCATGTAGTAGTCAACTTTGCACCTGTTACAAGCCATGTGACGGGATCTGAGTCTTAGTTGCAAACGATGGGTTTTCCTGCACAGGACAAATCCTGTGACAGAGAAATCCTGTGACAAATCCCTGCTCTATTCCCAGGGAGCTTAAAATGATTCTTTGGTTGTTACTTAAACTCTATTAGATTTCTTTATCTGCATTTTAAAAATGTCTGATTAAATATTTAAAGTTTGTGCTTATCCTGAAATTATTCATGTATTTTTATCTCAGCCAAATACTAGTTATTTAGAGTTAGACACTCTTAAGTACTGAAATGTTGCTTTTCTCTTGTTCCATTTGAAATTTGCAGTAATACAAACACTGGGCTGAGTGGATCAAAATGTTTAATATGTTTAGTTATATTTAATGTGTCACAATCTTCCCCACAGCCTTTCTTCTCATTTTCCATCTTCCATCGCACTTACTATACTATGTAAATTTGGTTCAATAAAGAAAATAGTGTTTGCCATGCATCTGCCATTGTTTTAAGTATTTTAATGTCTACTAAATCATCAGATCCTCCAAATAATGCTATACTACTGTTATCTTCCATGTGGAGTTTAAAAACTTTGACCAAGGTCACAAGCTAAAGGCAAAAATTCCATCCAAGGAGCTAGAATATAGAATTTGTGTTCTTATCCACTGTTCTGTGCTGTTCTCCAGCTTCATAATTTCTATCAGGGATAACTTATCTGAGGCTGACATAATGGCCCTGGGAGTTTTCGTGTGAGTTCTGTTATGGGTGCATACAGTCTTCTTGTGTTCTCTTAAATAGCTGAGCACCTTGGAGTTACTCCTTGGGCAGTTAAGATTGTATCGTAAAATGATCAAATGCTAAAAGAAAGTTCTTGTTCAAACACAGTCCCTTATAAAAACATATGTGCTGATTCTACTTATGCAAAGCATGTGATGTGACTTATTTTTTCCAGATAATTTTACACAAGTATCAATATCAGCAAAACAAGACACAAATTGATGGACTGACAAATGATTTATGTTGAGAAGAATGGAGAAAATAAATTTTAACTGTCTAATCCTCATTCAAAAACTTTCTATGGACATCAGGGTTGTTGAAGGGATGTAGAAGAGCCAAACATTTCAGGTACAAAAGTTGAAAGTATAGTTTCATTTTGAGTTTTTTCTTGTTTAGTAAAGACAATAAATGATTAATGGATGTGTTAAGATTTCAGGGTGGAAACTTGCCTTTGATCTGTTGATTGAGTCTCCCATCTGGTGGCTGAATTTTTCTTCAGTGCAGCTGCAGTGAACCTCACCAGTGAGTAAGGTTTTCTGGACCTAGGAATCTTCCAAATAAGTTCTCTTTTATTGGAAATTTGTCTTCAGAAATATTCAATGTTTTTCTTATCTAGCAACCTAGGGGATAATTGCTTCCAAGGTGAATGTTTAAATGAAAAATATTAAAGTCAAAGTCATGTGACCAGCCACCTCAGAAACGTGCGCCCTCTCTTTAAACACACTTCTCCATCATTCTTGCCACTTACGAAGCACTTCTGAAGTCCTCTCTCATGGATGCCTTTAGTTGCACTGTTGGGTCTGCGCAGATGTCCTGAATAGACTGAGAGTATTTATCTTTCATGGTCATTTTGACTTTTGGAAAGAGCCAGAAGTCACATGGTGTCAGGTCCGGTGAATAAGACAGATGACGACACGTATCTTGAAACATTTTTCATTACTACATGTTTAGAATATAGACCAGTTCCACTCATCCTGTGGAACCGGTTCATACACACATCTCATCTTCATCATGTTTATTCACCCCTGCCCTTTCTTCCTCAATAGCCTTCCCATCTCCACAGAACCTAATCCCTGTCTCCTACCATTTCTTTCATTTTGCTCTTCAAATTATTTAGAATTTGCATCTCTCATATAAAATTAAACCACGCAGTTTTTCACCTCTTCTGTTCAATTTGTGTCACTTTGCATTATAGTCTCAGAACCCATCCCATTTCTTGGAAATGACTCATGTTTATTCTTTTTGTTGCTGAATAGGATCATAATGCTTTTATGAGCTGGCCTTCCCGCTGGGTGGCACTTGTCAATGCCAATTACTACATTTACAAAAAACTCTCACCACATAAAATCATTCAGGGAAGAGGACTTCCAGGACTGCTTTCCAAAGTGACAATGACAGGAGAAAAGTGTTCAAAGCAAGGTGGACAGTGAGAACGGAAGAGCAATGGCCGTGTGTCTTTTACTGTGATAGCACTGAAAACTTTAAACACTCACTGTATATTTTGATTACACCTGTACATTAACTGTATTATGGAACTCCATGAATGTTTCTATTTGTGGTGTGAACATCCACCCATCAACTGAGTAATGTGGAAAATATACATTTCTGCACACTATGCTAGTCCTACTTACTGGACTCCACTAAAATGAGACTCCAGAATCTACATTTTTAAATGAATTTTCCAGGTAGACTTTGCTTGTTAAGCACTAAAGGGATAAAGAAAAAGGCTCTTATCCTGGTTTATTTTATTACTATTATTAATATTAATCTGAGGTAGAGGAGAACTTTAAAATGTCTAATAAACAGAAACTACTACAGATGCATTAGTAAAGAAGCTTTTCCTTCTCAAAAGAGATCCTATAGATGGCCTCATTTTCTGTACCTTCTCACAACCACTAAAACATCTGAATCTTTAATAATTATTTTGATTGCATCTTCAAACAATTTCAGAGGGAGGTACCAAAGTGTGTGTTGAACATAAAACATATGTATATAGACAATATAAGACAAAATATAGAGAAAGTTTATCCTTCATGAATTCTCTCTTTTTTATTTTTGAAACAAATAATCTTTCTTTTTAAATCAGGATCCTCAATTGGCCCATGCTTTGTAGAGGCGGGCAGTAGCCTATTGAACCCTGCATGTCATCCAGAAGGCAAATCCAAATGTTTGAGAGAGAATTGCCCATCACAAGTTCTGTGTTCATCAGCAGCCAGGTTTTCCTGCTTTTTGTTTCCCGGAGCAGAGGAGCCGAGCTATACTTTGCTCAGCTGGAAGTCTTTGCTTCTTTTCTTGTGTGATTTGACTCCAAAGGGAAGATACTTTTAGGCGTTGAAAACACATTCATATCTATTTGTATTAAAGGGTCAGCTTTTCCATTCCCTTCTACTTGTCTCATGAAATAATGAAATAAAAAAGCAAAGATACTTTGCCTTTAACAACAACTAAATAATAGAAAACCATCAGGCAACAGAGTTACAGGCTTTTTCTTTGTACCATTACTTGCAAGTCTAACTAGAATAGTCCTTGAAGGATCTGCTAAGTAAATTTTAAGTCAACTTTGTTAATGCCGCTGCACTGGAGGTAGCTGAGTCTAGCTGGCTTTTGAACAGTAAGCGTGTTCAACACACCACACCTTTCTCCTCTAATGTTGCTTTTCTGTTTTATAGATAAAATAGGAAACAATACATTTCGGGAACAAGGTATCTGAAATGAAAATTTCAGAAAATCAATATTCAGAGAATATATTGTTGTTAAGACTTAGGAGAGAGTGAACTACAAGGTTATTTTGTGATTATTTTCAATTATAATTTCATGCCAGATATTCTAAAGAAAAACAATATGAGATGAAACTGGATTATTGAGGATTTTCTGGAAGATTGCCATCTTTGTCTCCTCATGTAGTAGGGCACACTGTGTAGGTCTCAAACTACAGAATCTGACAACATGAATTTCCAAGCTAGTTCTTTATCTGTAATGTGTTTTCCTAAGTTACTTCAGAAAAATGTACAAAACAGGAATGATCACAGTACTTACTAGTGTCTGTAAGTATTACATGATATAATGAATATGTCACTCAACAAGTTTCTTAACATATTCTAAGCTTTCAAAATTAATTTGTTTTATTTATCAGTAAAATAATTGAATAAAACAATATTTAAATTAAACTTTAGGATTGCTAAGATACAATGTCTTATCCCTTTTGGTTTTGTTTTTCTCCAGCTATACATTGTTTGCAAATGCATTTGCACACCTTTATTTCTGTTATTAAAATATCTTTTAAATATTATTTAGTAGCATCTATATAAGGAGAAATATTTTATGAGACATGGAAGGCAAAGATGAGATAATAAAAAATTTACATTCTTATGTATTTATCAATACACAATAGATGAACACATAATATATGACAATGGAGAAATCTATAAAAGGCTATCTTGAAAGCTGTGTAAGTCAAGAATATGTAATACCTAATTTAGTATGTCACTCCTTGAAGTCAGCTATTTTGAAATTCATCAAATTTGGTACTTAGTGCATTTTGATGTGGTAATTTTGTTCCAGCATTCATTGCTTGTTTGGCAATCTGTGTGCAAATTAGAACTTGTTGGTATAACTGCCTTTTAACTCATGATCCTTTCCAGAGAGAAGGATTTATTTAGGATTTATCAATATTTGCTCAACATTCATCTCAGAAACAATTAGCAATGAGTCCCAAGGTATCACTATAGTTCTCAAAAGGGAGCCCTTTTGCCTCTGAAGTAGGCTTTGGCCTTGTTTGGAGACATTTTGCTTTTCACAATTCGGAATAGACTCATTGGCATCAAATAGGCAGTGATCAGATATCACGGTTAACATGCTACAATGCATAGGCAGCCTCCACAGCACATTTACTTCTAGGTCAAAATGTCAGTGGTGCCAAGATTGAGAATGTTTCCTCTAACCTGGTACAATAAAAATATGTCTAAAGAATGAGTGCAATTTTCAAAGGATGTATTAAAAAAATCTTAGAAGTATGGAGAAAACAAAACATAAAGCAAATGTTTTGTGTCCAATCACTGTCTTCCTAGGTGAGGTGACTGCCAGGCCAACATGATCATCACGGTGTAGACCTAAAATGTCATGAAAAGCCTCATATGTTTAGAGCTTTTGGAAGGTGATTAGATCGTGGGGACCCTGCACTCATCAGGGTATTCATCCAATGATGTCTTCATGGCTGAATGTTTTCTTGGGAGGAAGCAGTTGGTAAGAAGAAGTGGTCACAGAGCACAACCTCGAATATTGTAGCTCCGTTCCTGGGTCCTGCCTTTGTCTTCTGCTCCCTGACCACTGTGATGTGAGCAGCTTTCCTTCAATCCAGGCCCACCCTCAGGCAAGTGCTGTTTTGAAGACTGCCAGCCATGGACTGAAACTTCTGAAATTGTGAGTCAAATTCAACCGGTCTTTCTTTAAGTTTGTTGACATGAGATATTTTGTTTCAGTGGTGAAGAGATAACTAAGACAATGACTTCTATGCACTACCCGCAGCCAGTCTCCTTGAAAGAAGGAGACATCATTTAAACCGTAAAATGACTTTTTCTAAATTCATGGTCATTGATTAATCCAAAAATTGAGCTTCTTTTGTACTTTCAATGGAAAAAGTAATTTAAGATTCTGTTCCACCTAGAAGTGAGATTGTTTAATGCAGACTGACATTTCATTCGTGATAAAATCAATGCCCTTAGCCTGCAAATATGAAGGTTACACTCCTTGGCAACAGCTAAGTTACAAATGTGCATGCTAATCTGTGTTCAACATGTGAAGGTGTTTAATCCCTAGTTCCATTTCTGTGACTGATATATATCATTCAGGCTATTTCTTTGTGAGTGAGCTTAGGTAATATCTTAGTTACTTTTCTCTCAATGTTGAGATAAAATATCCAACGTTAAAGGGGGAAATGTTTATCTAGCTCATGGTTTGTAGAGGTTTCAGCCCATAATCAGCTGGCTGTAAGGCAGGATGGGTTTACTGAGAACAGTGCATGGCAGGCAGAAGACAGCAAAAGCAGCAAGGGAGAGAGACAAGACTCCTTCTGTCCCTTATATTTTACGTAGGCTACCTGCCCTAGGACAGGTGTAGCACTCGCATCCTTAATTGTAGCCAGAACTGTACCAAACCAATCAGTGGACGGATTTAGTAATCATATACCCTTAATCCCAGCATTGCACATCATAGATCCAGCCACCTCTGAGAAAGCCCTGTGGCCACATGAGACTTTGGGGGGATATCAAGATACACACCATGAAGGGTAATTTCTGTCTTTAGAGGAATTATATACTGATCTAAGATATAAATAAATGGAGATAAACTTACTCAAAATATTTCTTAAATATTTTCTTCATTCCTAAGGATACTGTAGTAATATCACTGCTGACATTATCTATATATTATCTTTTGCTTTTATTTCATTTTTTTTCTGGATCAGTCTGGATAGAATTTACCAGTTTTACTGGTCTTCTCAAAGAAGCAACTTTTGGTTTCATAGAATTTTCTCCATTGGTTCTCTCTCTGTGTTTCTGTCTGTCTCTTTCTCCAAACACTTGATTCATTTGTCTACTTTTATTCCCATTTAGTTCCCTTCTTACCTTGAATTTAATTTGCCTCTTTCTCTCACATTTTAAGGTAAAATTTGAAAGTATTGATTTGATATGGTTCCTCATTTGCCATACAAAATTTCCCTGAAATTTTAATTTATTAGCAACCATAATGCTGCTATATTATGTTTTCCTTTTCATTCAGGAAAAATATTTTTCTTTCTTTTTTTCTTTTGCGTTTTGACTTTTTGGCACATGTTTGCTTAGAAGGCATTCAATTTGTACATGATGACTTAACAGATGTCTTTCTAGTTTTTTATTCTTAGATTATTTTTTCTATTCACAGAACATTCTTTGGATGACTCAGATCCTAATATTTATTAAAATTTCTTTTATGGACTCAGCTATGGCCTAACTTGGTAAAGTTATGTGTGTTGGAAATAATGTATATTTTTCTATTGCTAGGTGTAGTACTCTATAAAAGCCAGTTGGGTAAGATTGTAAATAATTTTAACACTGGCCACTGGGCAATGACAAACATATCAAGTTAAATGTTAAATTATAGGTTATTTTATATGTTATGACTAGAAATGCTTTCAGTATTCTGTAGTCAGTGTCTTCATTTTTGTTACTCTAAATTTGGGTGACTTCTAGTCTAGACTTTCTGTCTTCAATTAAGAGTTAATCATTTCAAGAAGCCTTTCTTGGTTTCTTTTAGAGCACTATTAGTAAATTGTAGTTTATAGCGGTAGCATATTTATTAATATATTTCTTTTCATGTTCTGCTGTAGCTTGAATGTAAAGACAAGTTCTTATCCATCTTCATATTTTCAAAAACCAGTAGAGAATTTTGAATATAGTAAGTCTTCAAAAATTTTGCAAGCTGGGCATGATGGTGCGTGTATGTAATCTCTGCACACAGGAGACTGAAGCAGGAGGATCACCATGAGTTCGAGTCCAGCCCTGGCCACTTAGTGAGTTCGAGGCCAGCCTGAAATACACAGCAAGACACTGTTTTAAATGTTTTTCTGCAGAGTAACAGGGTTGTTGTATGTATCCATGGCATTTTTCATAATATTCAAGGTCCTTTGGACAAAAGTTCATCTTTCTTGTATAACTTAAGTCCTTCTAAAAGATTCTGAACTAGTGACAATCTAACATCATATCGAATGCCTCTCATCATTCACACATTGTGTTTTCTGGTATTAACTTGTCAATGTTTGAACAATTCCATTAAAAATTCTTCCTTATGTTATTGTGCTTTCATTTTCATTCAGGCAAAATATTTTTTCTTTCTTCTTTCTTTCTTTCTTTCTTTCTTTCTTTCTTTCTTTCTTTCTTTCTTTTTGTGTTTTTGACTCTTTGGACCATGTTTGTTTAGAAGGTATTCAATTTGTAAATGATGATGTATCAGAGGTCTTTCTAGTTTTTTATTCCTAAATTATTTTTCCTGATGTTATACTAAAACCTTCCTTACTGTTTATTTTCATCTAGAAAAAAAAGACATCATTGTATTTATTCTTTCTCAGTTCTCTTTAGCTATTCTTTGTCATGGTAAATGTTTCTAATTCCTTTATCCATTGCTTTTATGTGGTACAATGTAGTGGCCATGTACCACTGTAGTTATGTTAGAACCTGTGTATACATATTTTATAGGTTGTTAATGTATATTTCGTGATATACAGAAATGTAAGCAGCATTCCACCTGCTCCATTCTATCCATAAGTTTCCCTATTCTGGACATAATATTTCTGCTATACAGTTTCATAAAGAACCAAATATGGGAAAAATAGAGAAATTAGAGGTTGTATATTTCTCAAGTTCTTACTCATGGCTATTGCACATATCTATATGCTGTGCACTGCACAAGGATTTCTAGATATAATGGGAAATATATGATTAATATCTCAGATTTCCACTCTGTTATCCAAGAATTTTGAGTTTGTGTAGGAATGTGTGGCACAAGGAGTTTTTTTAAAAATTTAAACCAAGCTGTGCTCCCACAATTTTTATTGGTCTAGAAAGACAATTTGTCTAATTACCACTAGAGTGTTTTATAATATGATAATGTCCCCCTCTCATCCATCCCTCATATTAAAGAACAGATGCCTTAAGTGGGAAAGCCACTACACCCAAGCCATGCAATTAGTAATATATGCATAAGATGTGCCATAGAGAGGAACATTCTCAATGAAATTTCTCTTTTGGAGTTTTTCCTATACTTGCTCACTATTTACATTTAGCAATATGTATCCCAGATGCAAAACTTACTTCAGCAAAACTTCTTGGACTTAGATTTTGTTACCTATGATAGGCATTTAATGCTGTAAAAGAATCTTCAGTTCTAACAACCTGAACATGAAGTTTTCAGATAAGGAAGTGCAGAACACAGTTATTCCTTGGATAAAGGGTACACATGATGACTTGAGACAGTTTGATTCATTGTTGTGGTTAAATTCATGTTTCATTTCTGGACAGCTTCACTATTGCCAGGTTACTGAAGATAGATCATATGCTGTAATGAGTTTTACCACAAGGTTTATAGAATTAAAAAAATAAAAGCAGATATCACATCATACTTAACCAATAAGTGACAAAATGAAAAATATTAAAAATTAATTTTCTGGATACCATTGTATTTGCCATATTAACTTTATGCATTGCTTCATTTTCTTTCTGCTATAAAATTCATTAATTTTAATCCAGGATTAACACAATGAGAAGAGGAGAATTGGTTTTCTCTAGCATCTTCCTACTCAAAGTATCCTAATGTGTGTTATAAATAATGAATGAGATAGAATTAGAGTAGGGACTCTGTAGGCAAACAGAGTAGCCATTGTACAAACCAGTGATAACTTTAAAGTGAAAGTCCTTTCATGTCTTGTCTTTTGTTCCTCCTAGTTTTGTTGAAACTTTTAAGTTAGTTGTTATGTTATCTGGATGTAAATCTCACAGAGCAGGGTGAGGGGAGACAGGGATTCTGAGACAGAGACAGAGAGTCTGAGACAGAGACAGAGACAGAGACAGAGACAGAGACATATCAGAGAGTGGCTAGTAGAAAATTCTTTAATCAAGGTTGCATGTGGAGATCATAACAATCACTTATCATCCTAAGTAAAGCTGCTGAAATGTTTTACTTCTTCAATTTGGGCTGAGGTTGGAATCTTGACTCAGCAATGCAAGGCAGTTCATAGCTCCTAACTTGTGAAGTTTAAGCACATTGCTTCACTGCAAGGAATACTAATGCACAGTAACCCAGGTTCATTTACCACCCCAAATTGCTTGAAATTAAAAAAAAACTCAAACCTAACCAGATGGATGACTCTGTGAGTGATAATTTCACACTTACAGGCTTTATTGTGTCTCTCTTTGGCTATAATAAACATGCAGTGATTTATAGGTATATGGCAGTATCTTAAACACTATGATGAATGATGAATCCACAGGCAAACTTGGAGGAAATCATTGAATTTAGCCTAAATCCTCCAAAACCATTTTATTATTTTGGGAGCAATTCTACTAAAGCTGTTTAATTTGCCACTTCTATTGAAAACAAACTCAACTGCAAAGGTTACTCTTTCAAAGCAGAAAAATATAACATATCAAGAGAAGGTTGAGTAGGAGGATGTTGTCCACATTTTTATATGTGAAGCTTAACAAGATAATGCACTAACATCACCATATCTCCCAGAGGTCCTATTAGCATGTAAATCCAGAGGAATACAAGTCACGTAGTTTGAACTGAAAGGGTACAGTCCAGATTGGTACAGTCTTGGATGACATTCAGGTTTTTGGAAGCTTTGGTAGTCTCAGGGCTATGCATTGCACAAGAGAAAGACCAGAGTGGATTTTAAAGGAGCCAGCTCAGAAGATGCATCCAAGAGACAAATGGGAAATTGAAGGAGATTGTGGATAATAGTCCCAAAGTGGAGGTAATTAAAACCAGATTAGGAGACAGACTAGAAGGCAGAAGGTGAAACTACAAATAAAAGATGTTGTCTGAGTGAGTTAGGTGCAGTGATGATGTCGGGGAAGTGAGACATGTTTTTCTGTAATGGTCCAGAGAGTAAATATTTTACACCCTGTGGGCCATATGGTTGTTGTGGCACCTACTCAAGTCTTTATAGCATGAAAGAAGCTACAGAGAAATAATTGGATGCATGTGGCTATGTTCCTATGACAATCTACTTGCATAAACAGATGACAGTTTGGATTTGGCTCCTGAGTGATCAGTTGATAAATTCTGTTATAAACAACAGTGTTGTTTAAAGGAATCTAGAGCTGGATTAGAATCACTGTGTAAGAGCATGTGACGCCGGCCCATGTGTGGTGTATCTAGGTCTTGAAGGTAGGCAGGGGTGCTGACAGACCTATTTTGAGAGAAGTCACTGTTGCAGTCTTAAGGCACGGGAGTTGAGGAAGAAGAAACAAAAGATAAAGGATGTGAAAAGGAGCAAAGGAAAATCTAGACCTTTCAAAACATTTTTCTTCATTTTATGATCATTTAGCCTGACAGGCATTGAGAACTTTTCTTTTTCTTTGGACATACACACACATACACACACACACCTCTGATTTTTTTCCATTATAGAGGCTGACATTCTTTCCTTATATTTTAAATTCAGATAGCTGCATGCATCTCCCTTTAGGTTAGGCTACTTCATAGACCAAGCTGCTAACACATTCTTCAAAAGATGCATTTCATTGTTATTACAAGAAAGGGATTCTGATGAAACTGTGATATATATGAGTGACTATTTAAAGTAATGTATTGCCTGACTGAAAATATAATCAATGTGCATGCTCATGTGTGTTTATGGGATATAAAAGTACACAAAGAGACTTCATCATTCAGGAAAACAAATGAGTGCTCGGAGAATGAAGGAAAAAACAAGGATCATTAGCAAACTCATCAGTCTGTGTTTGAGCCTTAAAACAAATTCCAGATGAAGGAATAGTCAAATAAAGTTTTCAAGGCCTAGAGGCAAAGCATTTTTATGGTGAGATCTTTTTAAAAATATCAACTTTAAGTTAGCGTTAAAATATGTTGAATCTCTAAAAGTCATTTAGATATGTGTGTTTTGCTTATGAAAAAGTGTATGTATATTGTCATTTAATCTTTTGTCCTAATTTTTAGTTGCCTTTCCTTTGTGACATGTACACAGATATGGAACTATACTATTAAGGGGTTAGAAATAAACAGAGGCCTTAAGATCTTCCTCACAATTTATGCAGTTACCTAGAAGGAATATTTTCTTTAGTGTACTGACACTCATTCATATAACTTAATTTAGGGAATCAACACTGCCTTTATTAGTATCATTGTCTCTATGTACAATGTCAGCCATGAATATAGCCCCTCCATACATTATGTCTCTTAGTAACTGCAGCAATCCAGGGAAATGGGCGAGAACGTGTGGTTCAGAGAGATTAAAAATCCTTTCCATGGTACCAGTTGGTATGTGGCAGAGCCAGGATTTGAAATCAGATCAAGCATATCCTTATAGACATTAAACATAGTATATGTAGTTGATATATTAGTTATGTGTATGTTTGCATATATTTAAATAATTAGCAATGAAATTATAATGTTGATACTATTTGCTATCATTTATCAGGCCATTGCATGTTTATTGAGATAAAGCTGAGTCTGATTTTTTTCTATTTTAATGCAGTCCATATTACCAACGAACTCTGCCCCCATTTCTGAGTTTCAAAGCTGCTTTCATAAATATCAGTGACCATGGCATTGTTTAGCACAGCGCAAGATGCTCCTTCCCAGCAGCTAAGTCCCTTTTGTCCTACCTTATTTTGTTTTCCAGACAGGAAAATATAGCTTTTCTTTTAGTAAATACAGAGCCATGATTTTTGGAAGATTTAGCCTTCATTTACCCTTTACACTTTATAAGGAAAGATTATGTTTATGATACCCTTCCTCCAAACCCTTTAGAGGAATTCAACCATGTTCCTGTGAATGTGAAGCTTTTCTCTTTTATGTTCATTCTCTCAACTCATTGGTTAATATTTCCTGACATATGTAATGCACTAAGTGCTATTCTGTGCTCAAAAGGAGCAATGAACGCACAGGATAAAGCTCATACTTTTATGAAGTTTTTATTTCAGTGCACAGAGCCAACAAAGGAGTCAACAAACAAACCCGTAATATGTTTGGAGTAACAAAACTATAAAGAAACAAAATGAGCAAAGCGCGGTAGAGGTGAAATATTCTGGGTATCTTGCTGCAAACTCCCAGTTTGCTTATACAGTCTTAAAAAAAACCCGAGTGCTCCTTTCTGAATGTAGGGCCAAATCTATGTTCCAGCTGGAGTCCAACAGTCACATAATACATACACAGACACACACACACACGCACACACGCATATACTCAGACACAAGAAAACCGCTAGCCATAAATTCTTCATGTGTGAGAACTCAGGATTTCAACCATGTACCTTGCAGATGGGAAAACCTATCTACTCTTGTTTACGTGGAGTCAATATGAACATGAATTCTCTTATCTGTGATCTCCAGGTGTCTTCTTTAATATGTATTTCTTTCTTTGTAACCTCAAGAGTCCCATGTCTCCCCAGGACATTCCCTTTGAATTGCTGAGAACAGGATGATTTAAGATGGAGCTAAATATGGAGAAGGAGGACAGAAAAATTTCCATGTCTTGTAGCTGTCCAAGGAAACATGCGTTTAATGGCTCTTCAATGCTCGTGGAAAAGAAGCACCTGGGACTTCAGGTTTTCCCATTGACAAGGTACATGGTTGAAATCCTGCATGCCCACACAGGAGAATCTAAGTTGGAGATTTTCCTGTGTGTTTGTGTGTGTGTGTTTGTGTGTGTGAGTGTGTGTGTCTGTGTGTGTGTGTGTCTGTGTATATATTACGTGACTGTTGGTCTCCAGCTGGAATATACATTTGGCCCTAAGTTGGGAAGGGAACACTCAGATTGTTTTAAGGTTATTGATTTTAAAGATGGCGAGGGAGGAATTCTGAAAAGTTATATTATTGAGCCCTAAAGTGAGAAACCTGGTATCAGGAAACTGGGTTCAATAGACTCTGAGCTGGTTTAGAGATTGATGGAAAAATACCTGGAAAATGGTGAACCATGGAACATGGAGGTACACTGGGCCAGCTAGGGACGGCATTTGCATGGTGTCAGTGTGCAGTAATCTGTGGGCAAAGGATCTAGAGGCGACATTCACCATAATGATTCACAGAAGCAAAATCACTCCTGCCCAGGTGTAAAACCAACAGTCCTTAACAAATCTGCCAAGTAATTCCAGATGTTTGTGTCGAGAGTCAATTATAATTAATATAACTTTGTGAGTTTTTAATAGCCGCCGTCTTCATGTGGATCTATTTTAAAGGAAATAAAAGGAACCAGATATTCTTGTTTGTTCTACAATACAAACAGCTTTTATCTGTGTTAATTTAAGTTATCTAGTACAGCAAAGATAATTAGCAAAGGGTTTTATGTAAACTTGCTTTTGTGGTTTAAGTTAAAATCAGGAGGTGAAAGTTAACTTGCACTCCAAAAAAAACTATTTCATAAGATTTAATAAGAGAAAAAGTTTCATAGGAGAAGGACAGAAGGGAATTTATAAAGGACCCAGAACTCTGAGGATGTTAAATTGCTATAATATGAAAAATTAATAGTAGTAACTAAAGAACATTATTTTAAAATACTCAGGGTATTAATTTTTAAAAACTCTCATTCCTGAAATATTTGGAGAAAAATGTTTAATGCATAAAGTAAGCAAGGGTACATTTGTTCTTATTTTGAATGTTCTCCCATGGAGATTTGGTCTATCTTTTATACATACAAATATAAGCTGCCAGGACTCCCCCAGGCAGTAAAGACGATTTGAGTAATCTGCAACATGGAGGTAAACACAAACATAAGATATTGAAAGTCTTGAAAATATATCATCAGAATTCAATGCGGAAAATTTTAGAAATAACATGTTAGAATTTTTCATGAATTCCTGTAATGAAGATATTTATTAAGTAATGAGATATTCAGAAAACTAGAAAGGCCTAAAAGGGAGGTTAATAATTATTACAATACAAACATAGGTGTTCATGCACACACAGAGAAACACATACACTGCACACACACCACATTATTGTCAGGTTTTGAAAAAGTATGAGAAAAAACCCATTCACAAAGTAAAATTGGGGTAAAGTTTATGGACATATAGAGCTACAAATTTAATCACAAAGCTTTTTATTGAAGAAAGTTTAATTAGAAACAAGTAAAGTGAAAGTTATAATAGAATATTGGAAAAAAAGTTACTATCCTTAAATTTTTCTTTGGAAATTTCTTCAGTAGAAATAATTAACATATAGACAAGCAAACCTTTATTCTTCTGAATTGCAACTAAATTTCTATATTAAATAAGACCTCCATTTAAAGAACAGGTTTTCTAATTAACCAACTTCATATGAACATTGAAACTGCAAGTAATATATCATATTTTTGAACAAAGACATCATTTGGTGTTTTCAACTTAAAAGAAGGAAAAAATATAATTTCCTGCAAATTACATTAGTGCTCATTATCCTTCCTTGGTTTGTCAATTCTTATTTAAGATCTTTTTTAACATTAAAAATCTTTTAGTATCTCATTTCAATATTAAAAACTTGACAATTCTGAGCCCTGCTGTAATTTTGGGTGGAGTGCTAACAAATAGCTGAGTGACTCATGCTAAAAGACTGATGATTAGGTAGTCACAGGGCAGAGTTTGGTACATTACCAGTATTTGTACAATTTGGCTCTCAAGAACCATTTTCTGAGGAAAAGGTGATATTGAGTTAAAGTTTAGGCATAACTACAAAGTAGGGCATTTCTTTCATTTAAGGAGGCTCAAGCAGAACTTCTAAGAGAGAATCGTAGTAAACCCAGGAGCAGATGATACGTTATTTCTGTCATGTTGACTATATATTACCCTTATTTCAAACTTTAGTGGAATAAACTAGTTATCCCAGTATTAATTGAGCATCTCGGTAGGATATATCTAGCACAGTACTAGGCATCAAAAAGACAGTCTATTAAGTTCTGCCCCTATTACCGAGGAAATCAGATACTCCACAGAAAGAATAAATCAAGATAAATTATTAGAATAGTAAAAGCAATGTACAACTCAAGCACAGTGGACAATTGAATCATAATAACTAAAGCCTTGTACTTTAGTGTAAGGAAGCTTTACTAGATTACAGGAGGATGTTTTTCCTTATGCTTTCATAGACAGAAAGTGTTTCTCATTTCCCCGGTTTGGTGTTTTGTCGTATGCCCCACTGACTTAGAATATAAGAAATGTTCTGTGTGTAGAAATCCGCTTGTTGTCTGGGCTGGGGAGAATGCTTCCAGCTCACATTTGGGCTCTTTGCTGTTTACTTCTTTGCTTGCTGCTGAATTCTTCACCATACTTTTATCAGAGAGTCTTGTTGGTTTATGATTCTTGTGTCAGAAATGGACCGTGTCATAGCCCATGATCTTTCCATGCATCCACTCTTAGAAAACAAAGCTAAGTCACAAACATAATGACTGCCCTAGAACAACAGTGCCACAGTCCTGGCACAGAACCTGTGGTCTAGGAGCTGGGTTTGCTTTTTTAAGTCTGTTGACTATTTTTGTTTTAGGAGACTGATAATGAAAATAACTGCTATTGGTATTAACGGGGAAGTGAGGTGGAAGAGATGGGGTGGGGTAAGAGACATAAAAAGCTAAGTTATGTGTATGTACCAGTTCCTCACGATGGCCATAATTGTCGTGTATTGCAAACCCGTACTAATAAAAATAACGATGAAAAGAAAAGCAAAAATGTCAGATGTAAAAAGTAGAACATTTCTTCAATGTCTTTATCAGGAAACGGGCCTGTCTTCTCATCGTACCTGCTTGCAGTGACTTATCATATACTGAAAATGCAACTTGAGACCTCCAATCATTAAGTTACATTCCTTAGAAAAAAATCAGCCTGCTTTGTTAATCAATTACCCGGCTAAATATCATTTGAGAAGACAAGAGAAGATAAATTATGAACATCACAAAGCACAATTTGACATTGTTTTATAATCCTTTGGAGTCTGGTAGAGTTGAGTTATTAGTGGCTGTGGCTGGTGGGTAACAATGACCCCTCTGGAAACTGTTAGATGGTGAACAAATAGGTAAGACATCCTGCGTCTTCTGGTGGATGTAATAATTGATCTGAGGTCAATCCCTTGAGTAAAAAGATTATATAGGTTAGAACTAATTGTGTAGGAAACTCTATTTTTCAGTTTATTCCAACTTAATTCTAAGGAATTAAAACTTCAATTTGCTGGCTGAGCAAAGGTCATGGGGTGATGTGCAAGAGATGTTACAGTCAGATTTCAAGGTGTCCAGAACGGATATCATCTATAATCCAAAAGCTTAGGGTTAGAGTGCAATAATTTAAAGTAACTGTCAAATTGGTACCTGAACAAAATCCGGTTTGGAAAAAACAATTTCTTTGATAAGAGGTCTGCTAATAAGAACTCTGTACTGGAGACTGACAGAATAACACAGGTATGGAAGCTGAAGTTGGCGTCTTCCAATTCATTATCAAGATGAATCATTATTTTTAAACACTTAATTGAAATTAAACACAGTTGTTTATAAAGATTTATTCACTGTTTCATTCAAAATGTGTTTATTGAGTTTATTTATGAGAACGAATTAAAGATGCAGGCGTGGAAAGATAGATTTAGACCTACAGCTCTTGAAATTCATATTTAAGAAGAATACAGAGATGAAACAATTACACAAGTAGTTGCTAAATTACAATTTTGATAAAAGGCACTAAAGAGCAGTTACAGGGCTAGGACAATAGCTAGGACACCGCTAAATATCTGACAGAATCTAAAATTAGGAATATTTTCCTTGAGATACTGAACTCAATTGATCCCCAAAGGATGACTAGGCATGGATAGGTACAGCAGTAAATGGGTGTGGGGAGCCCTGTGGGAGTCCCAGAAGCTCTGTGCAAATCCTCTGGAACAGATTCCTTGAGAGGAACACAGTCTCAGGAGGTGGGGTGAACGGGGACGGTGGGACGCACAGGGTTACTGAGGGAGCCCACGCTGCTGTGATCCCTACTCATAGGTTAAGGTCAAGGTCTCCATTTAAGAAAAATAAGAAGCCATAACAAGATTCTCAAAAGAGCAACACAGCCGTGTTTTCATTTTGAAAAGATTCTCCTTGATTCATTGTGAGAATTACCTGGGATTGAAGAATAGAAGCATAAAGAAAGGCAATAAAATTGTTTCTGTAATTCCGAGAAGCTGGGCTGGAAGCTTAGACAAAGGAGGTGACAGCAGAGCTGGGAAACACGAACTTAGGGGACAGATATTTAATTGGAAAAATAGGCGCTATTTGGTGACGAATTGACAATGAGGCTGGAAGAATAGGGTTTGAAGAATGACTCTTATTCATGGTCAGTGTATAAGCACAGCGTGGCGTTTATTGATAAGAGAAACACTGGAGAAAAAATTTGGGAGCAATCAGTGATAAATTTGAACAAGTTAATGATCCTTAAACTCATTGGATTTTAGTCCGGTAGACTGAACAACACATGCATGAATTTTTCTGTCACCTGGACAGTTACCAACGTGTTCATGTAAATGTTTCTCCTTTCGTGAATAAAATCAGTAAACATAGCATATACTAGGATGAAATATAACTTTCTCTTTTGTAAAGAGTTTCTCTCCTACTTCATTCATCACCCATCCATTCATCCATTCCTTGCTTAATCACTCATCAGTGCATACTGGACAACTACTCATTTCTGACTTTAGCTTGGTTGTTGGAAGTAAGGCAAGGACCAGGGCAGATTCAGATGAAGGGTGGTTTGATCTTTCAGATTTTCTTGTGTGAAGGAATTTAGGATGTATCAGGAAGAAAAATGCTACAGTCTGCCTTTGGGCAATTTAGTAATATGTCATATACATTTTAGAATGCTGATAATTTCCTTTTTAGAAATATATTTTAAAATATCTACCTATAAATCATCATTAAATTGAATAATGTTTTAGTCCATTCTGTACTAGCAAAATATAAGGAATATGCTAATGAGCAGTGGTAGATAGTTTGATAGATACTTTAACAGACTGTTTGACAAAAACCTGATAAGCTCTTATAATGCCCAACGATTAATGTCTTGTACAGGGAAATCGATAGATATGTAAATTTTTCCTTCTGTATTTTTAAGTGCAAATTTTATGTCCATGTGATTCTTCTGTTTAAAACAAGTAAACTATAGTGATTGCTATACATGGCTAAGACTGAGAATACAATAAAAATATTCCGAGGCAATGATATTATGGTGAATCTTCTCTGTGCTCTTCTTTGTTCTCAGAATTTTGCACAATGAATACCTGTAATCAACAGAAAAATTTCGATCAGTATAAACATTACCCATCAGTTCTTTCAGTTTTCTCACAAATCTTTTACAGCACATGTAATTATTGCAGATTTAAAATAAAGGAGAGGTGATATGTGTGGATGTTTGTGTCTCTATGCGTACATATTTGGAAAAGGTGGCTGTGAAACCATCTTGATAAGTTTGAGGTTTATTTCAATCAGGAGTGAATAAAAGTTTATTGTAACTATTCATGCCTTTTTATGATTTATAGAAATAGAAACTGAGTGTATCTCAATTCCAGACACTGCTCAGAGGACTTCAATGATGAAAATTGATTTTTACTTAGTTATGTTTTTATATGTAAGTTGGATAACATTTTAGCCATAATTGTTGAATCTTGTGAAAAAAAGGGATGAGAACTTTATTTCATAATACACCGAATATTAAATCTCTCTTCCAGCACATCACCAGGCTATTTTTTAGAACTCTACAACCTGAGTAGTAGGGACCATGGATACCAGAAAGCAAAACAGCAAAGATACATAATTTAATGCAAAAAAACTAGGTTTGATTGATGCCCTTTACTTGTTCTGAGACCATGAGAAAAACACCCTCTTCTTCAATGAGAGATAACCTTTCCTTGCATTTAGCAAATATTTATGAAGCAGCTACTATCTATCAAGCATGTTCTTCCCCGTCAAAGCTGGGAAAGAACCACGAATAAAGTCTGTAAGGCTGGAACACTCTGCTCAAAGGAAGGGTGTGGTGAGGCCTTTCAGTGGTGATTAGCGAAGTGACTGAAGGGTGCAGGTCTAACCAAGTGGGTCACATACGTGAAATCACATCAGAATTCTAATGTGTATGTTCTGCCTCTATTTTTCTATTTATATTTATAAAAATATTTACAGTTTTCATTGATATACCAAGTGTTTAACTGCTATAGCATATACTTTACATTTATTAGTTTTCCTGTTTTAACAATTACTGTGAAGATACAACAGTGTATTTTGCCAGTGCAATTCAAAACTGCTACTGTTTTGCTCACCTGATGCCTTCAGTATCCTTGTAATCTTGGGTGATCTGTAGATTAGTTGTTTCTGAGATGAGAAACAATAATCTCCCCTGAGAAGTTTTTTCTTTACGTAAAGAAGAGGCATGAGGGTTGAATGCTAAAGGTGGTACCTCCTCTCTGCTCACCATTCGGAGGTTATAGAAAGGCCTTTCTCTTTAGGGACTCCTTCTGGAATGGAAGATTATGTAACTGAACATTAAATTCTAAGCCTCAAATGGATTGCCAGAAAGACTAATATAAAGTTGAGCAATAGTTTGGGGATGAGCCGTAACTGATGCAGAAGTTGTCACCCCACATGGTTTTAGAGGGATGCAAGGCAGGAGGAGTACAAGACCCAGAAAATGGCTGAGAAATTGTACGGATCCATAGTCAAGGGAACACTTGGTTAGATCTGGGCTACCACTCCTGTGTGTGGAAACCTGAGACTGGGCACAATTTGACACTGAGCAAATTTGTAGGTAGGGCAGAAAAAAAATAAGCTGGTTGCCAGGGCTGCAAGGGAGTAGACAACTTCTGGAAGCTGACTCACTTTCCAGAAAGACCAAAGAGTGGTGGTGCCCAAGTGCACCAATAAACATTTACCAAACAGAAAATATCTGAGAGATAGGAGCTGTGTCAGCATTGCACAAGAAATTCTACATTTTAATGGCATGGCTCTTATTATATCTCATATTAATGGGACCATATTTCCCAAGAATATTGACAATTATTTATAGAAAGATGGCGATTGGGATGCAGAACTAAGGGATTTTATGGGGGCTATCAAGCAAGATATAAATTAAGGTATTCTTTTGGTAAAAATCTTAACACCCAGATATTACTGTTATGTTGTTTTGACAACTTACAAAGCACTTTCACTTCTGTTAGCCTCCACTTCTGAAATTAGATGATGTATGAGATATATGTGATGTGGTGTGTGTGTGTGTGTGTGTGTGTGTGTATGTGTGTCTGTTGCTTATGAAGAACTGGCCCCTTGTACTTACTGCACTGAGTGCTTGTTGAATAATGGCTTGCACAAACTTAGTCTAGTGCCTAAATTCCAAGAAGAACTGAGTCACGGTTGTCTTTGCGCATTGTGTCTTTTGTTTTCAGTAACGGAGTGGATTGAAATAAAATCAGAAATAGTTTTCTTTATTTGTATCTGAGTAAACTGAAATTGAGAGCAGTAAAGGAAAAGCGGTACACTTGAGGTCTCATGCTTCAAGTTCTGTGCCGGGATTGAAGGGGAAGCAAAGTGCGTGCAGGTAACTGAGAGGAGCTCGAGCACCCAACCAGCTGATAGCTGGAGGACAGTGAGGTAAGTCGGAGAACTCTGCGAGGCAGCCAGGATGACACATAATGAAGTGCGTCAGGTTCTTGAATATTTTCACCTTCTCCATCTTGCTGCCAATGAATGTGTCTATTCCCATAAATTCTGTGGAAAATTAACTTTTACTAAGCATGTGGAAGAAACAATTATCATTGTTCTCCTTTTAAGAATTAAGGTCAGACGCTAATAGAGTTCATATACTTTTAAGGTTTCAAAACACGTGGCAGAGCTACACTGCCTAGGCCCTTGTCTCAAATTCTGAAATAGGAGCTTAAGAAATTAGTAAATATATACACATGCTTACCATGAAAACTCACAATTCCATATCAGATGTAGACATGCAGGGCCACAGTCACAGCTAGTGAAAAGCCCCTGAACATTTTCAGGTGCTCAACAAACATTTGGGGTTATTGTGTGGATATCAGGTCTGGAAGATTTACCTGTACCTATTGGAACTGAAAAGTACAGAGAGTCTTAAAGTTTTCACTCTGTCTGAAAATATTTTGAAGATGAAGGAAAGTAGATGAACTCAGTTTGAAATTTCTAGACATTGTCTTAATGGTGCATGTCATCTAGCTGTCTAATTTATTGGCTACTGACACAGAAGTGACTTCAAAAATGGAGGTGTTGCAAGATGAATTATCTTACTAAGTGTTAGAGAACTAAACATGGATGGATGTTGTAATGATATAATTTACCAGCAAATTCTATCCCACTGCACTGTGCAGTCGTCTTCGTGACTCTTTGATCAATAGCTCTCACAGTTTATCTCTTTATACAATGTGTGACTTTTCCTGTCTTCATTCCTACATGTCCTTGCTTTTCATTTTCTATTTCATGTCTCTGTGTAACAAGATTTCCAGCTTTTTTGTCTTCATTAAATTCCTGAATCACATAGACACAAAGTCTATAGATTTGACAGTGTGGTTTCAATTTTCCTAGTTTGAGATTTGCCAAGCTCATTAACATACTATCTGCCTCTCTTCTACCAACATATTTATTTTGAAGACCATGTAACAAATAAGGAATACAAGATGCCACTAAGCACTTAACTACATTTCTGGTCTTGTTTTTCTATCTTCAGTAAGCTTTTAATCTTTATGAGTGTTAAGTGACTTTTGGTTTTTAGAGTGAAGTATTATGGTACATTGCCAAGTACATGACAGTTAAAACACCCACAGATATTTGGCATAGAATAAATCTGAATGTTCATGTGGATGAATGGTGTCTTCACAGGGGAACCATATGTGATCCAGTAAAAAGTTCTGTGAAGATTGCCTGATAAAGGTATTTTCTATATCTATGTAAAGAAAAACTAATCAAAAATTGTCAAGGTCACAATATTGCATTTCATAATTTTCAAATGTCACTAGAAATTCATCAATCTCTTTGAGAAATTGTTAGTAATAGTTCTCTCTTATGTTCAAGGCTTATTTGTGAAACTGACATAATTAGGAAAAAATCTTACCAAGTCTTCTGTTTGAGAAAGTATTGCTTCCTTTCTTTTTCTGTTCCAAAAATGCATAGGTATATGTGAAGTCAATAGGTTATGATACAGACAGGACAAAAAGAAGTATGGAAAATCAATAATGTTTTTGTTAAAAAGTATTTTTGCTCTATATGTTGCATGAAAATATATACATCCATGTACATTTGTGTATGATTAAAAGAGACAAATTATATAAAACAACACCTGTTACCTGAGAAAGATGCCGAGATGCTTGGAAAATGAAAGCTCCAGAATGTATTTGATAGTAAGAAGAATTCTCCCTCCTCTCTGATAGCTAACTTAGGACAAATTTTGGTCTACTCAAAATGTTTTCACATTGATAGGAGTTTTTTCATGATTGCCATGGGCTAAAGGTAACCAAGATATCCTTCAATAAATGAATCTTTGTTACTACAAAACACTGTGGTGTATGTATGCAGATGAAATATTACCTAGTGATAAGAAAGAATGAGCTCTCATAGCACGCGAGATATAAATGTGTGTTGTTAAATGGAAGAAGTCAGTCTGAACAGGAGGCATATCTGAGTGTAATTTATACAACATTTTGGGAAAACAACAGCGTAGAGACATTAAATACAGCAGGGGTTGCTGGGAGCTTGGAGATGTGAAAGTTGGAAAGATAAGGCACAAAGAATATTTGGGAACAGCAAAACTGTTCATTTATGCATGATTGGTATATAAAATAATATAATCATAGATATTTAACACTGGGTTTGTTAAAACATAGTATTTGAAACATAAAGCTAGCATAAATGCATGAAATCAAAATGAATTACTTTGGGGTGTCATGTTATCTGTGCAAGAATTGCAGAAAATAATAGGAGAATCTAACTACATTGTAAAATATGAAACAGCCTCACAGAAGAACGTACATGGATGACTCTAGAAATGTGTGGTATCTATGAGACTAAATGTGAACAAGTAAAATAAATTGTAAATAAACACTGTATTCAAGTTAAAAAAATTACTTCACATGGGGGAAGTATAGGAATTGTGATACTACTATGCATATGCACCAGAATTTAATAATTCATTAAATTGATAGCAGACTTTGGGAAATTATATGTCAGCAAAGGAAAGAGGCTAGACTGATTTATGTGGCAATAACAAGATAGGTTTGGAGACATCAGTGTGGATTTATAAATCAGGTAGATACAGATGGTTACACATAGAAACATTTATAGATGCAGGACATGGTGGTGCATGCTTGTAGTCCCAGCCCTCAGGAGGCTGAGGAAGGAAGATTGTTATGAGTTCGACGCCTGCGTGGGCTACAAAATGAATTTAAGGCCACCCTAGACTGCATAGTCTCAAAAAACAAAAACAGAGAGAAACATTTATGGCTATTAGCATATACAAGAATGCACACAGATAGTTTGTGCATAAACGTGTGCATATATGGATATGTGCATGTACGTATATAATTTCTTTCTTCTGTCAATTGAGAAGGTCTGGAACCAATACCACTTCTGTAGCAATGAGTAAACATACACACAGGTATCGGTTTCTAAACTAATGCCACTCTCTAATGAAAGGAACTATTTACCCTTGGAGAAATGTGTGATCTTACAAATGGGCTAGGGAATGTACAGGATGAACCCCGAGGATCTTTGCAGTGACAGAAAATAAGGAAGAAAGGAAAGAAATCCTGTAATCATGGGAACAGGAAAAAGGCATACAGGAGACAACTGAAGGATTTCCAAGAGTCAAATCTAAGGGAATTTGGACAAAATAATTAAATGAAGATGTATTATGTTACCATTCAGTATATAAAATGATAATCCAGTAGTCCAAACTTACTTTATCAAAGGGGTACATAAATAAATAACTAGAAAACAAATATCCCAATTCAATTAAAAAATTTCTATATGTAGTTCCCCCCCAAAAAAGTAGACAAAGTCTCTTTACTCTTAAGTGTGGGTTGCATATAATGAATTTGCTAGAAAATATAGCACTGGAAGGTGGAAAAGAAATAATTTTATAGTGGTGAAGCATGACAAACAACACTTCAGTCGGGTACGTGATCATGTTTGTTTAGTTCTGCTTTTCTGGAGATTGAACTTGGAGCTTTGCATATGAGCTGCACCTCTAACCCCAAATCTCAGAGTCAATAACACTATAAATCATTTTGGTAGTGTGAACCGTTGGGGTTATAGGATAAAATGGTATTACTTGTTTGCAGTCTTTTCCCCCAGTGCACATGACTCTGTCCTAATTATAAGGAAAAATAGGAAGAATCATGATTGAGATGCATTGTCTAAAACATTTGACTTGTACTTCTTAAGGTCCTAAAAATCATCAAAATCAAGGAAAGTCTAAAAAACTAGCATATAAAAGCAACCTAAGGAGACAGGCCTACTACATGCGGTGCTGTTCCTGAGATAAAATCCTGGAACAGAAAGACACTGCATAAAAATTAAGGGAGTCTGAAAACTATGAAAATCATGAATAATAATAATTCATTATTAATTTGTTAAGTGTAACAAATGCAATCTTATAATCTTAGATGTTCATAATAGAGGAATCTAAGTGGAGAGTATATAAAAACTCTGTAGTACCACAGATACTCTAAAAGAACCACTACTCTAAAAAAGTTTATTTTACATATAAACATTTTGTCACTTGAACACCTGAGCTACAAGCCACTGAGGATAGAAAATATATGAAAAAAGAATTTCATGTGTATTACACTGTACAAATATTTTTTTCTTGGCATTATTCTCTAAGCAATATAGTCCCTAAGCAATATAGTATAATATGAATTACATAGAATGTATATTTATCTGTTATTATAAGAAATGTGAAACGATTGAAGTTGTAGATGAGGATGTACAATGCATGTACAAACATACTATTTTGCCTAAGTGGCTTAAGCCTAGGGAAACTGGAACCAACCCAGAACTAGATGCATCTTTCTAGAGCCCAAAGAGGAGACAAACAAAATCCCTGCCCTTGTAGGACTTAATTATGATGGGAGTAAAGGAGCTATTAGCAAGTAAACATTAGTGTAGATTTTATGTGAACAGTGGAGGAAGATTCAGGGTGACAGAATACTTTGGTTCTCAAGGGAAATGAAATATATTAAAATCCACCAGTTGACAATAACGGAGTGGATATAAATCAGAAGTTTGAAAGTTTATAAGGGTATTTGAGATTATGCTTTTTATTCTCCTTATCTACTAATTCTTAAAACTTCTAGTTCACCGTCACTGCAAAATCAGTGACTATTTGCAGCTTGTGAAACCCTAAGTCCAGTGAAGGACCTTTCAGAACTTTGCCAATGGTTCCTAAGAAAACAAAACAAATACCATAAAACCTATACGTGCCTCGCAGAAGAAGCAAAAGCACAGTAGGCCCCTGCCCCTTGATTTTGTGTTTGCCTTGCCGGAGAGGGCACCGGTGGCTAAACCTAGAGCCGAGTTTTTAATTCCCGCTTTCAGGATGTCTGTGAAACTGAATTTTTAGCTCTATGTTCTTTGCATCATAGAAAGCACATTAGGCATAGGAGACGCTGGGGGTTTCAAGGAGAGACTGTGCCTGGCATTGTCCTAGAACGTGGAAGTAAGAACGAAGGTGAAACCCTGGCTTTCATGGATTTGTGTACTATGAGAAAATATTATGAGGTATTAAAACTGAGACTGGAAATAATGCAATTAGATTTGGAAGTATAGGGGTCAAGGATGCTCAATAAAAATCAGTTTTATCAGTCCCGGGGAAAGAAGCTGCATGCACTGCGCAGGTCTTCCAAAGAAATGTTCATGAGCTAAACTCTGTGCAGTACATAATTGTGAGAGATAAATCAGTTACTAAATCTTGACGCCCAACTCATTACTCCTCGGCAGATTTTGGGGGAGGATCAAAAAACCAAGATCAAAACCCCAGCCTGATGGGTGAGAGCTGGCTTGTCCTCCAGGTAAGGACATCAGTATTTTATTAAGCCAAGAGAGCCCAGAGGTATATTAGTTACAAAAGTGTTCATTCTTTCCACACTTGGTTTGTGAACAACAATATTTGGCCAGGAAAAGTGTAAATAATAAAGATAAGGTCCAAAGTAGACACACACACACACACACACACACACACACACACACACTTATTTAGGACTTCTGGAAACAAACGTCATTTGTTTCAAGCAGAGGTCTGGGAAACTTTCCATAAGGATATCATAAGAATTCATGGTTGGGTGTCAGGGCTCCCTTGCTCAATTTGTGAATGGGGCATGATGCAGAACATGGAGCAGAATTATGGTAGAAGTTGTTTCCCTTTGGGGAAAACACTACACGAAGAGCCCTGTGTTTCCAAAAACGATTATTTTCCATCCTTTATATTTCTCAGAGATGGGCTGACTAGATCTGCAAGGGTTTAACTTTAGTATAATAACGCACTATTTCACAGTGCTAGTTCCAGAAAGTTACATACTTGTTAATTGGAAAAGAGTATTCCAACATGGCTTTACTGGTAGAATGTAACATAGCATTCTGTTGTATTGGGCCCAAAGTAAATACAAACATGAATACATTTTGTGAACACAGTTTTACGATCAATCTTCCCTTCTCTTTTACTATATGTCACAAAGTTTCCAGTCAATTCTTTATTTTCATCTTTCAACATATTATTTGCCCCCCAAAAATCAATATTTTGACTGTGAAGGTCATGTTTGGAGGTAGCTGAGCATTGCCTTTGTGTAAGAACGTTTCTTGGTTTCCTACAGACAGTATTGCATGTTACAAATGACGAAATAACACCCCATGTTGTAACCACTAGAGAATTCAATGTTTTTGTTTCTTTTTTCTTTTGCCTTTCTTCCTTCTTCCTTTAAATCTTCTCTTTCTCCCTCTCTGCCTTGCTTAGAAGGACTTATCTCCCAAGGGACATTTCCCAGAAAAAAGCATTCCAGGATCGATAGTAACTTAGAGGTAAGGTTTTTTTTTCTTTTTACTTTCTACCCTTAAGAGTTCTGTCATGGCATTTGCTAATGAAAAATTAATCATATATATATATATATATATATATATATATAATGGATTTTAATTCTTTTCACTTTTATGCTTTTCTAAATTATCTTTCATTTCCCAATCCAAGTTTCAAGTATGTTATAATGAACTGTTTGGGTCAGCTTCAGTTTTTAAAATACTAGCACAAGATGCAAATAGTCACTGATTTTGCCGTGACAGTGAACTAGAAATTTTAAGAATTAGAAAATAAGGAGAAAAAAAGAATAATCTTGAATTTCCTTATAAACTTTCAAACTTCTGATTCATATATAGTTGAGATATTTTTCTAAAAATTATCAGAAAGTTTTTCTGTATGCTATAGTATGTTTTCATAAAGATAGGCCATCATTGGAGTATACTTTGCAGTCTCATGACACAAAAATATTTATGGGGAAAATATTTAGTTGGCAGTATTAATTATGAGTAAAATTTTCTTTTCTTAGGGCTCTAGCCTCTGTAACAGAGTCTATGAACTTGAATTTGGAATACTAAATTTAAGGTTCTTCATTATAAAATTATATTTATATAAAAAGTTCTTTTTCAAAGCATATGAATTCATTTAGAAATATAAAACCCTAAGTAGCTCTATCTCTCAGAATTGTGAGATCCCATTATCCACAGATGTTAACTGAAAACTCCTCTTGGCCTTTTTCAATAGAATACAGACAAAATGTTATGGTTCCCACCCAGAACAAAAATATTTGGATATTAGTGTGTAGCTAATTTTAAAAGGTTCAGTTACATTGTCAAGGTCACTTAAGGAAGCAATGACAGATGAATTGTTCTTAGGAATAATCACTTTCCTTCCATTTTTCTACTAGTTCTTGACTCAGCTTTGAATGCTGATGGGGATATAATTGTTCAGAGCTTGCTAACCAGTGTAATGAAATGATTTATATTTTGAGTGATGAAACTGTTGTGCTGATTAGTAGAAATTTTGTAAGGAATAACAGTCCACTAAATTATTTTTGTTTTGTTTTCACAAATTTCTCCCCACCCCTCATCGTTTTTGAGTATGAATGAGCAGTACCCACTATCAGTGACTAACGACAGGAAAGCTAGAGGACAGTAAAGCTCTTCCCATCCCCAGACCCCTCCATTCCAATCCCTGGCTTCTCTTTTCCTTCTCAGGATTCACAGATAGTTGCAGTTGTCCTGAGTCACAGCCTGTGATCCTCCCCCTTAGTCCTCTGTCTAGATCTTTGGGTGGTGGCTACGCGATCTTTCCCCAGATACTGCAATGAGCATAGGAACAGAAGAAAGAGTGCTTTCCTAATTGGAAATGTCACACGAAGTCAATTTTAAAAAAGTGGGTTCACAAACCAGCTCCAAAGCCCACCAAGACAATGAAAGCCAACTCTGTCTCACTTCTCCAATGGCTCAAATTGTATTGATCATTTTAAGGTCTTAGTAGAGGGTATTTTATTTCCATTAATTCCTGCTGTAGTTGTTAAGTTTTTAATTTGGTTGTTGGTTTATTCAATATAGACATAGATTCAAAAGGTGAATGATAATGATGTGTGTGTGTGTGTGTGTGTGTGTGTGTGTGTGTGTGTGTGTTTCTGTGTCTTACAATTTACAATGAGTACTGCAATTTAAATAAAGTCTCAGGGATGGCAATTACCATCATTTGCAAATGTGCATATTTAACTGGTCAGTGAAAAGTCACACATAAAGTAGCTGTATGGAATCTAAGCATCCAATGTTATGCAAACTATTACATGTGAACCGAAAGGAAAATATACAGAAAAGGTGATGGAAACGGAGATACCTCACTTCCCTCTCAACAGGAACTGCCCCATTCTTCTGATTGCCAGCTGAGGGCAAAGACAGCAGGAGTTCAGTGCTGAGCAGACAGTGCTGTTTGATGAGCCCGGGGGTAGGTGTCAAATGTCCCAGTTTAGTGATATCGCTGCCACATCTTAATCCTGCAAAAAACTTAGACAAGACACTTTAACTTTCTCCAGCCTCGACATTTCTCATTTGTAAAAAAATAGAGCTACATTATATGTTTGACCACTTCCCCAATTTACTACGACGTTCAAACAATGTAGGCAGAAATACTTTACAAAATTTAAACCCACAGTAATGTAACATTTTTCTTATTTTTAATAAAATCCAGATCATTGATTAATGACAAATGGCTTTGACGCTCCCTCCCCGTAACTGCTATAAATTCATTCTCTCTTTACCTGAAGGAAGAAGGGAAGACAAGATTAACTCCATCTCAGGAAAATGCCTTCACTTTGGGCCAGTGCTGAGAGTGAAGAGATTGCCTGGTGTTTTATTCAAGGGACACAAACTGCCTGGCATTGGCTCAACACGACCCCTGCTAGTGCTTTGTTTTGCCTTCGTTAAATCTCCACCGCATTTCCAGGCGATCTGAGTAGGCAGCCTTATGCTTGCCCACAGTACGAGCAGCTGACGCGTACATCCTCCTATGAAGCTTATCTGCACTCGGTCATGTTGACTGCACACCCCTGCAGGCAGTTGAGCTTGTGACCCTCTTTATTCATCAAATATTTATTATCTCTGTGAAAAGCATGAGACACTGGGGGACTCAAGAACAGAAGCATAGGACTTGATATATGTCTCCTTGGATCTGACTAAAGCTCCTATGGGGGAGTGAAATTAAGGAGAGGACAAACTATAATACACAGCAGCAGTATTTGATAAATTCTGTATGTGTTGAGAGAATAAGGGCTGTGGAAAAAACCATTTCAAGCTGCAGTGATGAGGAACAGTTAGGTGGAACAGAAAATCTCATGCACTTGAAGAGTGGGATAAATTTTAGAGGGCACAGAAGGGTTAGCTGGCAAAGTATCAGTACTGCAGGTGCAAAGCTCAGACTTTGTGAGACACATGGCAATAGATGCTTTGATGCATTTTCGTTACCATCAGACAATATTCTTAGAAATCATCTGGTCTTAAATTTAAACACAACACATATTAAAGTATTAGATTTCATTATTATTATTGATGGTAATGTGGTTAAAACAGTGTATCTTTTAAATATTGTTTTGAAGGGCAACAGTCACTTAGGTTATAATCTGTGGTGTTAAGCTAAGAGTTATGGTGCTTTTCTGAGGTGGTCAGTAACCATGCCAAGTCTGTCATAAAGCTATCAGTTACAATTCGTAACATAAAAGTGTGGGACACGTAGCTCACACCTGAATGGAGGATAACTCTTGGTCTAGTGAAGACTCATAGTGAGGAGCAGAGTCAAAAGAGTTCTGGGTGAGCAAGTGGGGCACCTAGGTGCTGCTCCCCGTGCTGTTCTAACGTAACTGAGGAGTTATGATTCTACTCCTTGAGAACAATCTTGAATCCTCAGTGATTACCTGAATGGAAAATCATTAGAAGTCATGCAGTGCTACGTAGACAAAAATAGTACATTTGGAAATGGGTTAAGAAATCTCTGGAAAGACTGGGAGCATGGGTAAGCGGGAAATGTATTATCTGACCAGTATCTGTATTGTTTACCTGAAAATCCTTTCCTTGCTAGTGGAATGAAGGTTTGTTTATGGACCATATCAATGAATTCTAAAGTTAAAGGAAGGCAACAGAAAGAGCAGTAGAAGAAGCAGGGATGTGCTGCAGCTCCTGGAGTGGGTGGAAAGTTGAATGGAAAATGTTCTGAAGAACTGCGAAATCATCCAGGGGTCCATGCACTGACAGCTGTGTGAAGCGGAACTTGCCACATGGGGGAGCATGGTCCTCCACAGTGGAACTGGAAGTTACAAGCTTGCCACATTGTTGTGGCCTGCACAGTATCAGGCCATGTTGCTCCATGAAAAATTAAGTGCTGCTGTGCAACCATCAGGGTTCTCAATTCAGGCAGCACAGTACATTTCAGGTAGTTTGAGCAGGAATGAATTTACTAAGACGAAGTTGATTGTTCAGGGAACATTAAGGAAGGGCAGGGAACCTGATGTGGGTGTGATAGTCAGAGAAAAAGGTCCTACCATTCCATAGATTCTTCTAAGGGAAACAGATGTGAAGTCGATGCCCAAACTTAGAAATCTGGAGCAGGTTTAGGTGCAAATATTCTACCATGTTACCCAGCACATCTGAATTCCCTGCAGACAGCTGCCACTTGATGCAGGTGCATTTGACTGGAAGAAACTGATCATCGGCCTGTAGCCTCGCTGGAACGAAGTCAATGGAATGTTGTTTTAAGTTTCCTGGTCCATGCAGTTAAGGAAGGGAAGCTAGAAAGGTGTCAAGGGGCATACGTTTGAGCCAACTATCAGGATCCTCAATAGAAATGTGCAGTTGATAATGATAGTCCTATTATGTACAGTGCAAGGTCCTACTTTCAGTTCCTTGGCTGTTTTAATTCATTCCATCCTTAAAAACAATTCATGATGCAAATCCTCATCTCATTTTGTACAAAAGAAGATGCAAGAGGCTTAGTCAGTTGCCCCAAATCACATAGCTGCTGAATGGCAGAGCCAGGGCAGGTACCTGTCTGTCTCTAGAGGCTATGGCCTGAACCACAACCCCACATTGGCTGCCCTCACAGAGTGAGGGGCTGAGACAGCTAGGAAAAACAGGGGAAGGGTGAAGTCCAATGGGTAAATAGCCAAAATCAGATAGCTTGCATTACTGGCTTTGGTAAATGGGTGGAACTTAACATGGAATTTGGGCCCAAGCTGGAATTCAACTCTGGAACACAGAGTAAAGCTGCCTGTAGAGGCGCTGTTCTTTTCTGTTACTCAGAGAAATTATGCTTCTTAGCTATGCTGTGTGGCATAGTAAGAAGCAATCTGGCTGGTGCTATTCCTTCCAGTGTGGCCTTTGGCTGGGCTGACAGAAGAAACTCTGATTGGTGGCAGAACAGAATAACATTTTTGGGACTAGTCAGAGGAGATTGTGTTCTGACTTTTGATATCATTGGGATAATCGTTGGCCTTGGTCATTACAGATCTTTATCAATGGCCAGAAGAAGAGACAGTGCAAATGCAGTTTGACTTCCAAATCCAACCATGAACATGAAACACAAAAAATTGAGAAGAGTCGTCTCTGATTTGGGAAAGTTTGAAATAGAAATCATTGAGAGAAAACAAATATTGACTCTGAGTATAACAGTTTATTACTACACTTTCAAAATGCATCAGGGTGGGAGAATTAGAACAATGGTAGTTTCCCTTTCTAGTTGCAGATTTTATTGTCTGAATTTAATACAACATTTTTGTCCTTTGATATCTGGATTGTTGGGACACATATGCCTGTTAATTATTTTATTTAAAAAATTCCATTGTTCAGATGTTAACATGATTCATGTCTTGACTTCCTGGGGACAATAAGGTTCTCTAGAGGGTACTTTGCCTGATGAAAATATTGTTCCTGAATAATCACTCTGTTATGGTTGATACATTGTGTCAAATTGGGGAGTCTAGAGGTTTAGTTGAGTGACTCAGGAGGAAGCCAGGGTGCTTGCTTTGTATACATGCTGAGCCTGTGGAAGAGGAGGGCATGGAGATTGTGTGAGAGCTACACGTCTCCTGAGTGGGGGTAAGCTGTTTACAATGTAAGGAAAGAAAAGAGGCTACTTGTAGCCACTCCTCCCTTTTTGCTGGTTGCTTTTTGCTGTGCTCTGCTGCCATGAACAGTTTGCCCTCTGTCATGTGCCACTCTGCCTCAGAACCAGCCAAGTATGGACTGAGACTGCCACAAACTGTAAGCTAAGTAAACCTTTCCTTCCTTCATTTTGGGCGTTGGGTATTTTGTCTCGGCAATGAGAAAAAGGTAACCAAGACACACTCCTTCCTTGCATATGTGGGCTAGCCAATACCATTGATGAGCATATTAAACATGTTTCTTCCTCCATGGTGTGCTAGGTCGCCCCTAAACACATCATAGATTGATTTTACTAAAAAGTGGAGTTGTTAATTTACTTGTTGCATAGCAGATTCTTGGCTAAAGGCTATTGTACTCCTTGTTCTCTTACAGAATGATCAAAAGCCTTAGAAAGATGTAAACCTGAGTGCCGTCAGATAGGAGGAGGAAATAAAAGAAATAGCATAGGAGAAGATGTAAACACTTTTGTAAGGTTATAAAACTTTGCTTCCTGTTAGGGAGAAGTATTTTTTAATTTTGCACCCATGTAATGTTTTTCTAATCTAGCATGCATTGCTTTCAGTCAGTACGTTTGCACTGAATCTGTGTTGCATGGAGTATAATTTGGGGACTACACGTTAGGAAATCCATCAAGCATAACATAGGGATGGCAAATATTTTCATGGTGCTGGAAGAGTTATGTTCTCAAACTATGAAGGAGGAAGGATTGTATTACTTTCAATAACTATGAGGAATGCCTGCTAAGAGAGCTCAGTTATTCTTCAAGACAGACATTCCTTTTGCTTTATGGCTTCTTGCTTCCCATTGTTCTTTTGTCCTCTAACTTGATGCTATCCACTGGAATGTATAAACTTTAAAAAAGTGATTTAGCCTTTCTGGGTCATATTTCTCTGGTCTCTGTTGTACCAAGCATCTTTCAGTACAAATATTACTAATATTAATGAAGTTATGTTATTGACACTTTGCTGTGCGTAGGTTGGGTGATGCAAAAATAGCTTTGAACTCCGTATCTCATAATTGAATAAGGAATTCACAAAGAATTCCACAGCTTCTTGGTTTTTTTCTACCCTGAGAAGTTGTACCCAAACTTAGAGACCTTGAGTGTTTTGGTAAGAATTTCAGTCACAAAGCAAGTTAAATTAAGCAAGTTAAGAAGAGTGAAATTTAAGGAGATATAAGAAACACCTTCTCTAATTGAATTAGCAGGTTATTTAGAAAGACTTCATGCTCGTGATTAGAAAGTCAGGGTGTATTTTATGAGCAAGGAAAATATAAAAAGGCAGAGGAAGAAAGAGCTCCTTGGAGCACTGCACCACTTAACTGACAGACTTTTGAGGGGGAGCCAATAAAAGCAGGCTATCACTATTAACACCACTCATTACATAGCTAGAAAATATTGATTACTTGCTTTTCAAGAAAATTACCTAATAAATTCTGACCTGATCTTCTATTTCCTTTCTTCATATTTGTTCTGATTTGCTGTTGAATCCATTTTTTACACATTTAAATGAGACTGCTTTCCCCATAGAGGCATGTGGGCTACACATCATGAACAGGATCGAATTTGTGTTCAGATTATTAATGGATTGGTAACAACTGTTACTGTGCCACGCTTCTCCCAACAGCTGTTTATATTTTATTTAAAATCTGCAAAAACATTTATATGTAGTACCTTGATCTGTATAATAATTTCCTTTTGTTCCAGGCTGTTAGAAGTGTCTTTGAACTCACAAGGAGCTATTCATCTATTCCTTCAAGATGGGCTCACTTTCATCATAAAAAAAAAAATGAACATCATGAAAAACGAACTCTGAAATCAAAGCGAGAAAACAAAGGTGAGTGAACTCCATGAGGCAAAAGAATAAGAGTCCAGATAGCTGCTGAAACCATCAGTTACTATTGTTCTGAACTGCTCCTGGTTGGCTCCCAGATGCCGTCTCAGTGCTCTACACCAAATCTTTCCAGAGTTACCTTTTATTTCCTTCTCTGCTTATAGCCTGTCTAAAAATTCTGTTCACTGTTTGTCACAGTCAGGAACAAGTCTGTTAAGCTCCCCCTGGTTGATAAGTAGGTGTTGGGACTTATGGATATCCTGTTGCGCTTGCCTCCCACGGTCTTGAATTTCTTTATTGTTCAAGCTTGGGTGATCTCAGAACAGCATTCTTTGTAAAATACAACGTCTACTTAAAAATTTGTCAATGTGCTTCCCAAAATAACTTGGATAGGACTCCAAATGACTGCCCTCTCCACATGCTTCATTGTGATTAAAGTAAAACTGGGAAAAAAACATAATCTTCAAAATCGAAAAAGGAGGCAGAGCACCGTGCTGTAAATTGCTGTATCGCCTGCCAGTTGCCACGAAAAGCTCTCTTTCTAGATACAGCAGATAGATAAGCACATGGGAGTCCTTCCTATTCAAGTAAAGACCACAATAAAATAGAAGCTTTTATGCTGCGCTAAGGAAAGGTGTGGCTAAATTGGGCGGGGTAGAAACAGCAGACTTCACAGGGTGGCTTTGAGCTTGCAATCTTAGGACAGGTATTTTTCTAGTAAAAATTGAAGGTAAAAATGACCAAGATGTCTCACGTTTATGTATCAATCCCTCAAGGTGAATGCCATCACTCTGTGCCGCAAATTCACTGATCGAATTTTAAAACGAGGCTCTAGCTGTACAGCACTGTGAACGCGCCCAGTGTCATCAGGCTTTTCACTTTAAAATGATTGCTTTTACATAATGTGTGTTTTGCCTCAATTAAAAAGAGGAATCTTTCCAGGAAAAAAGGAGGTATTCATTCTCCGTCACTTTATACAGTGATCCTCCAAAGACAACTCCTCAAAGGAATGGCGAGGAATTGCTTGCGCCATTTTTAACACGGCTTCCTCAGAATGCATTAGGTGCAAAGATCTAAGTACGTATGAGAAATCAGTCTCGGTTCCTGTGCTTTTTAACACCTTAATGCACTTGTGGGTACACAAAGCATTTCTTAACACTAAGAAAAGTGCAGTTCTTTTGGTGAAGGGAGGTGGGAGAAGACAGTAGAAGGAAAGGAGGCTTCAGACTGCAGAAGGTGTTTGGCTTGCAGCCCGAGGAAAGGCCATTTATGTGCCAACAATTTATGTGGGTTTATGTACCCATTAGTTTGCTATTCAGTTCAGAAACGTGTACTTACCATAGCAGCACGGGTCTCTCCTGATACACGGGCTAATTGTGCGTCCTGCAGAGCACCTTCCTAAAGCAGCACACATACATGCTGCAGACTCCAATAGATGCCATTTCTTTAAAATATATCATCGGAACAGATGTGCCCCAATGGTTTTTTTCTTCACTTAGAATACCTTTTGTGTTTCACATGTGATAATGATAATTCTGAGTTGTAAAGGGCTCTTTAAAATCCAAGTTGCAAAACAGTAAGCTCCATAAACTAACAAGTGATCTATAAACTAACAAGTGATCTATTTCCATTTGCTTCAGGATCAATTTCCGAATTTAATTTTCATTGGTTATGAGATAATTAGATTAACTTCTGGTTTCTCAAAATACTTGCTTCCACATTCTCTTCATAATTATAATCCAAATACAGTGGTGGGAAGAGATGGAAAAATTTTCTTTTTGCTCTTTTTCATGTCTTTGTTTCAAAGTGCCCAAACCTAGTGAATATTCTTGTTATCAAAATGGTTATTATATCAATACATTTGATGAGACCTATGACAGGACTTTCAGATGGCTCATGGAAAATTTAGTTGATTTTCTACTTTAAATTATTCTTTTTGCATATAAATTTTTACATAATGCAAATCCTTCCCGTCACCATGCATATATGAAGAATAAACTGTGCATGAAGTAATTAGGTAGCTCAGTGGCTAAGAGCAGGATTTCTACATCTCAACTCTTGATACTTGGTTAAACATTCTATAACCTAAAAGTTTCAAATTTTAAGCAATATTTTAGTCTATCACTGGGCCTCTATTGCTTGTAAAACTGGAATAACATCTTATACATTGTGAAGATAGGTAAATTAGTATATATTTTATATGTAATATGTGTACAATAAATTTAAACACTTAAAATTAGGGACATGAAGAAGAGCAAAAAATTTTCCATCTATTCTCACTACTATATTTGCATTATAATTACAAAGAGAATATGCAACTAATCAAAAATGTTTAGCAGTTTTCCTAATATTATTAAAACAATGAGATTTGAAAGCTTATCTTATGTTTATCAAAACAGTTCTCATAAGTGACTTTGCTGCCAAAGACTTTGATGGCAAAGAACAGTTAATTTTCTATTTCTTTGATCAGCTTTATTAGACTAATTCTCCAAGTCTCAGTTTTTATTAATTTTTTTAGTTTTTCATTAATTAAATGCTTATAATGATACCTACTCTACAAAGATTATTGTAAGGAGTCAATAAAGTGTATGTGAAGTTTTAATTCAGCAAAAGGCACATGGCATCTGTGGCACAATTTGTCAATATCTGATGTCTTCTAAAAGAGAGAAGAAGGTCAATCTATCTAAAACATCATGGTATTGGGTAGCTAGAAAAAGAACAAATTAAGCAAAAGGAAACAAAATTAAAAAATAAAAATTATAACAGAAATCAATGAAATTAAAAAGAAAATAGACAAAATTAATGAAATTAGAAGATGTCTCACTGAAAAGATTGATGAATGAGTTTATCCAGATTAACTAAGAAAAATGTTGGAAGGCATAATTCATTAATTTTAGAGATAAGAGAGAGGACATCACTGCAGACTGCAGAGATATTAAAAATGTCTTAAAGGAGCACTAGGAAACATCTGTGTGGCTAGTGTACATCTGTACATAGTACACTTAGTTTTCTGACTTTCAACATTTGCCATCATAAAATCTCTTGAGAATAATGCAGGAACACTTAGTATTTTATAATTCACTGAGAAAGACATTAATTACCACTCTAAAAACAGGAACATCTTGTGAGGCTTTGCCTAAAGAATGAAAACCTAACCACACTCACACTCTCACCTCAGACTTCTCAGCCTCTAGATGGTGAGAAATACATTTTTGGGTGTTTTATCCAAATAGTCCATGATACTCTGGTCAGCAACCAGAACTAAGGTTGTTGATAACATAAAAACTTAATTTCTTCTTGTTCATCCTCTT
This sequence comes from Dinomys branickii, assembly GCA_004027595.1. NCBI lineage: Eukaryota > Metazoa > Chordata > Mammalia > Rodentia > Dinomyidae > Dinomys > Dinomys branickii. Next base: position 8,255 of record PVLD010008282.1, on the reverse strand, counting down.
CCACTTCTTCCTTCTTTTTATCAGTTTTTTCCAAATTCCTCTACGACTTAATGAAATGGAATTTTCACTGATATTCACAAACTAATTCATGAGGGAGCACACAAAGTTTACAGTAGTGGAACTAACCAACCAATGAATTCCCAAGTTGAAACAAACAAACAAGACTCTTGAAAAGTCAGTGCTGACACTGTGATTGCAGAACTAGTTTGCTAAAAGCGTGCTTTGCATTGGTGTTGAAAGTGAGTTATTGATATTAGGATTCATAAGTGGATAAATAGGTCACAATAGAAGGGAGATAATAAAGTCACAGACATATAGATGTTTCATGAGGTACAAAATTAATTCAGTGAATCTGTACCTTTTTGAAAATGGTTCTGGAAAATTTGTATATATATATATATATAATATTTTTAAAAGTACTTTGGTCTATACATCACACAATATTCAAATAACAATTCAAATTGGATCATAGACCTCAATGGAAACCTTAAAGTCTAAAATTTGTATCTGTAATCCTGTCTCTAATCCTATATTTACCTTTAACTGGAAGATATCTAAGTGCGTATTAACAGCAGAAGAAATAAATACATTAAGGCACAATCATCAAGTGAACTATTTCATAATAGTGAAAATGAACTGTTACTGTATACAACAAGATAGTGCATTTCACACTTTTAATATTAAAGAAGGCAGACACAAGAGAGTACATTCGATTTTATCTGTATCATGGAATGTACATGAAGCCAAATCACGGTCAGGGACCAACAGAGTGAATAGCCTAACATGGAATTCACAAGTTTACTGTGAACAGCTCAGCTGCAGTAGCACGTGCACTGTTTGTGCAGTTGCCAATGCTGTCTAGTTCCACTACTCCCAACAAAAACTCCTATCGATTAACTGCCAGCATCTTCTCATTTCCCTCAGCCACAGTCTCTAACAATTACTAATGTGTTTGTTTCTATGGATTTACCTATTCTGGATAATTCGTGTCAATATAATCAAATAATAGGTCAACATTTGCCCCTGAGTTTTTTCACTGAACATGTGCTTTGAAGTTTGTCCACCTGTAGTACATCAATCAATTTTACAGCTGAATCACACTTCATTGTATGTACATACCACACTTCATTTACTCATTCAGCTATTGCAGGGCGTCTGGGACATTTTTTTTACAACAGGGAGTAGCACTGGTATTAATATCTATGTACATGTACATGTATATATTTGCTTGACTTTATTCAGTCATTTTAGAGAGATTTAGGAGTTCATTTGTTGGGTCATATGAAAATTATCTGTTTAATTTTTGAGAAATTCCTGTACTATTTTTATAACAAATGAACCATTTTACATTCCTGCCAACAATGTGTAAAGGTTTCAGTGCATATCATGTGGGGGTATGATACATGTTTTATAGTGAGGGAAAACTGTATTGAGGGAAATTTACATGCAGTAAAATCCAAAGACATTGAGAATATTTTTGTGAATTTTTATGAATATATACATCCATTTAACCAAAATCTCAATTTATGTATAGAACATTTTCATCACCCTAGAAAGTTCCATATTACTAGCCATTTCAGTGGTTGTTTTCACTGTATGGTGCTATGTCAGTATCTTTTTATTGGTACTAAATAACCTCCCATGTGAGCATACAATATTCTTGTACATTGTCCAGTTAATAAAAATGTAGATAGTTTTCAGTTTAGATTTATTATTGAATAAAGCCATTATAAACAATCTTTCTTATCTGAGTACATATCTACCACTAGAATTAATGAGCTATGTGGTAGGTGAATAATTGACTTTATAAGACATTGTCACTTTTCCAAAGTGGTTGTAATCTTTTTTGTTACACTAGCAATATGGTACAGTTTCAGCCATTTCTCATGCTTGTTGACATGTACAGTTTACAGTCCAAATTGTAGCTATTGTAGAGCATGCGAAGTCATATTTCATTGTAGTTTTGATTCACATTTCTCAAGGGACAAATGAGATTGAGCAATTTTTCATATTCTTATCAGCAATATGCCTATCAAGATTTTTACAAGGTATCTTTTCAGGTCTTTCATCATGCTTTTTTAAATCTGGCATTTGTTAATGACCTGTAGGAGGTTTCAAAAACATATTCTGGATACAAATTCTTTGTTAGAACTATATGTATATCTACTGTATATCCATATCGTCTATAACTGCATCTGTGTCTCTATCTACAGTATGAATATTTTCTCCAAGTTTGGGGCTTAATTTTCAATTTGTTAAAGATGCCCTTTAGGAGAAATGTCCAATTATGGGAGTCTGATTTATGAAATATTTTTGTCTTGTGTCTCTATGTGTTAAGGAACATTTTCTAAAAGCAAAAGATTTTCTCCCATTTTTCTTACAATAAAGTATTTTTTTTTGGTGGTACTTGGAATAAAACTCAGGACCTTGCACTTGCCAGGCAGGTATTTGTGCCCTGAGTTCTATCCCCAGCCTATACAATAAACTTTATAATTTTCCTACTCTACATTTGGATTCAACGTCAAATAAATTTTTATGTGTGGTTTGCCAGAAAGGTCATGTGTTAGTCTCTCATGTATTTAACCACGTTTTAAACACCGTATTTAGGAAGACTCCATTTCCCTTGAATTCTCTTAAGCCTTGGTCAAAAAATTCAGTCAATCATAAATAGCGGTTCTATCTGTAAATGCTTCTTTTCCTCTTTTGTCCTCTAAGTCTATATAGGCAAGAAACACAGGAGAAATGTGCATATATGTCAGGAGCACAACAAGGATGTCCTTTTCAGAGCTATTATTTAATCATATAATAGATGATGTGGCATAAATTTATATTTTTCATCAAGTCCTACTGCTGAACCAGAAAACACTCTTCCACGAAGAACAAATGGAGTCAGCGTCCTAATCTTTCCAACCATAGAATAATTTTACCTCTTCTGGAATTTCATGGCGCTAGAATGATGCGATATGTATTTATTGTTCACAATTTTGTAATGAATAGAATGATTATATTGAAAATAATAGGACGATCCCATGAAATGTAGGATTTCCATATTTGTGTGTATGTGTGTGAACCTCTGTTAACGGTGAGTGTTTTACTCTGTATTTCCTTCTACCTAACTTTCCTTTACTATTTTTCACCTGTTAAAACCCTTCCCATATTTTAAGATTTAAATTTCATCCAGAATGTTTTTATTATTCTGAACTGTGTAAGACTGACCTTGCAATGGTGTCCTTACTGCCTCTAAGAACGTGTGTAGTAGGTATTACCCACTAGTCATGTACAGGTCTGTTTTACTTCTTTGAAAATAACAGCTGTTCTTTCATGTCTAACACGTAGTACTACTGAGGCAATGAATGGGCTTATTATAACTTTCATGTATACATACACAGGAATCTAAACATTTAATGAAATTATACTGTGATTCATTTATTTCTTCACCTACTCAGAGTGATCATAAGGAGCGAGTGCAAGCTGTGGATTCACAACTGAAGCTGAAATTCCTGGCTCTTCAATTTGTTCATTCACTTTAGGCAAGTTGTTTAATTGTCTCATGTCTCTGTTTTCTACTCTCAGACTGGTGATTATAATAGTCCTTAACTCAGAGAATTGTTCTGCAGAGCAACGAATGTAAGTTGTTCCCAACACTGACACAGTAAGTACTCAAATATCCTAGCTCTGTTGATTATTATTCGGAAAAACTATTATGGGGTTTTACTATGTACCAGACCTTGAGCTATCATAGCTTGTCTTCAAAGCTCTCCAGGAACACTTGGTCTAATGAAAATGATAGATAAGCTTGATAAATAATAAATAGTATGAATAGAAACCAGTTAGAGTGCCGGAGAACAGCCAGTGTGATGGCTAATTAGGGAGGGTATTATTTGAACACTTCTGATAGATACGTAGACGAGCCAGTGGAAACACTGGAGGACAGTGCAGTACAGACCCAGAGAGCAGGATGTCCAAAGACATGAGAAGGTCAAAGATCTGAGGTTCGTTGAAGGTTAAAAAAATGAAATGAGTCTAAGACATTACAAGAAGAAAATATGATATATAATAGAGGTAGAAATAGGTGCTGATTTGAACATAGGCAAGGGATTTGCAAATGGCAGTGTTGTGTATAAATGAAAGAAGACTTGAACGCACAGATTCCTTTATCAAAGTTACATAAGACTCCCAAGGACAGGTTGGCATAAGGTGCCTGAAAGCCAATAAACTCTTTTTGACACTGCTGAATGAAGGGAAAATTTGGATATGTTGCATCAAAAATCAATAACACTTCCATTGGAGGTGATAATTTTCTGTCCCAGTCAAAAGACTCAGTTTAAAACTAATAATGCAGCTGCAAAGTGGGTTGATTGAAACTGCACCATGTCTCACTTTGCATCCATCTCCTCCCACTAGAAGGGCTAATTTCCTCAGGACCATAAAATGGCCTATAGACCTCAAGTTGGAAGGATAAAGTGGGGATAATGAGGGTAAATTGAATAAATTGCAACTGGAAAATCAAGAGTTATTTGAGAACTCAATAGAACATTGCAGGTTTCCTATATTTAAACCACCTTATATTTAAGCTATCATTTTAGTGTAAGTTTTCTATGTAAAGTAAATGAACCAGAAATTATAACAAGTTGGGGTACAGTATAAATGGTGAAGCGGATAGATTTAGCCACAATGTGAAATCCATTTTCAGACACAGCTAGATTTCAACATCCAAGTTTTCGCAGTTATTATTTTATAGTAAGAAAATATAGCTATGATTTGCCATCCATAGACTTTTATAATCCTATGACAGTGTAGGTGGGAGTTTTATAGACTCTTTCAAATATTTCTCTTTTATTGGTTTAGTAAAATTGTAAGTGAGCAAATGCTATATTTCTTGGTCTAGAGATCAAGATTGATGTGGTAAAATTAATATTTTAGGTAGTTGACACCATATTCTCTGTTCCTGAAGACTCCTGCTTGCCCAGGCTTAAGGGTATTTTCTAAATGATACAATTTTTCCTAATTCCCATGAGATGTAGCTTTGGATCACAGAAACACAGGCCATCATATGAGTTATTGATTAAAACATGAAATAGAGGTTCTTCCTGGTATTTCCTCCTTACTAGCTGCATGCACATCTAGAGAATTTACCAATCCTTTCTGTAGCCATTTTTTCACCTGTCAATGGGGGATATGATAGAGTTGTTATGTATGTTTGATGTTGGATTAAAACACTTAGAACATTGCTTTGCACAAAGTTTGTGCTCAGTGTCTCCTTTTATTAGTGCATAAGCATTTGCACATTTCTTTAAACACCACACTTACCTGTTGTCAAATGCAGTGTCCATGTTGTCCCTGCTGTTACATAAGGTAAAGTCATGTATCTCAGACTATCCAAGCCTATTTCATTTCCTACATATTTTCAAGGACCACGTTTTTCTTAGAATCATCTCTTTAAAAAAGGGATCCTTGACTTTCACCTTCTCTTTCTCTCATTGCATTTTATCACTTAGATCCTTTCTCTGCATATGTAAAGACAGCTACCCAACTTAGCACTTGATAATTCTGTATTATACAGTTTTCCTTTCCCAATTGCTGTACAGAATCTTGCTACACAAGTACTTATGATAATGTGTTAGCGTTTATTGAGCCATTTATATCTGCCAGACATGCTGCTAAATGTTTGACGTATACAGTCTCATAATCCTTCCATCCCAAGAAACACTGGTTTTGATACTACTATTATGTTTACCTTATAGATAAGAAACTGAAATTCATAAATTAAAGAAAGTATCTAATATCTATAATGTACAAAAGAGAGCTGGGATGTGTATTTACATTTGCTCTCTGATTCAGATGTCCAGAGTCTCCAGGTACATGGACACTGCTTCCAGTTTGTTGAGCCATATAAAGCAGATAACATTGAAATAGTGTGGAAATAAAATCCTTTTAAAAGTTTGTATGTTAGGGGCTGGGGATATAGCTCAGTGGAATAAGCGCCTGCCTAGCAAGAGCAGGGTCCTGAGTTTGATTCCCCAGTACCGCCAAAAAAAAAAAAAAAAAAGTAAAAGTTTGTGTGTTGCAATTAACATTCTTCTAAGAACAATGGATTTCACAACAAATGTCTTCATTTAATGGTAGGTTAAAATTCTAACTTTAGGCATGTCCCACCATCACCATTATTTAATATACTGTCTTATTCCTTCTATGAAATGAATTTATCTAATCTACCTTTTTTTATTATTTTAAAAGTAAAAGAACAAAAACATATTAACAAACAGACACAAAGTAACATAAGAATAGTACAATCAAAACTGAGTTACAGACAAGGTGACAGGGAATCAACAATGGCTGTTGCATTACATATTGATAACTTTGAAGTGTATATACAGGAACATAGATATAGGCATGCAAAATTGATCAAACAATTAATCATCAACTATTCCTTACAATAAAGTGACCTAAGTCAGTAGTACAACTATGTTAGATATGCTGCATATACATACATACTTACTTACATTTTTTAAATATAATTTTTCTTTTTTTTTGAAGTGTGAAAGAAAAAGAGCTACAACAACAACAGAAAAAAAGAAAAAAGAAAACACGGAAAGCATTAACAAAGAGACACAGAGTAGCACAATAATAGTATAATCAGAACAGAATTATAGACAAAGCAACAGAAAACCAACAATAGTTGTTGCATTGCATATTGATATCTTCAAAGTGTATGCTCAGGAGAGCACATATAGACATACAAGATTGATAAAAAAAACAGTCATCAACTATTCTTTACCATTAAGTGACATAATACAATAGTAGAATCCTGTTAGCCATCCTGCACATATGTATATACTTACATACATACATACATTTTTGCCTCTTTCTTTTCTCCTTTCCCTTGTCCCATCTGTTCTTTGCTTTGGAACAGATTTCCTTCATGTCTCTTAGTTTATATTCCCACCCTCAGGTTCTTACACCAGTGACACAATGCGTTGCTTGCACATGTACCTCTGATTTATTTCACTTATCAGTATGGTGTCCAATTGTGACCATTTGCCTACAAAGGCCCGAAATCTATCCCTTTTTATAGCTGAATAATATTCCATTATATAAAAATGCCATAGCTTTTTAATCCAGTCTTCTGTGGATGGACACTTGGGTTGCTTCCACAATTTAGCTATTATGAATTGCACTGCTATAAACATGGGTGCACATATATCAGAGTGATATGATGTTTTCAGATCTTCTGGGAAAATACCCAGACGGGGAATAGCTGGTTTGAATGGAACCTTTAGACCTAGTTTGCTGAGAAATCTCCAAACTGCTCTCCACAGTGGTTGCACCAGTCTGCATTCCCACCAGCAGTGTAATAGAGTCCCTATTTCTCCACAGCCTCACCAGCATTTGTTATTGGATGATTTTTTCATACTGGCCAGTTTTACTGGGGTGAGATGAAATCTCAATGTTGTTTTTATTTGCATTTCTCTAATGACTAAGGATGTGGAACATTTTCTCATGTATTTATTTGCCATTTGTATTTCTTTATCTGAGAAGTGTGTATTTATCTCAGATGCCCATTTATGGATTGGCTCTTTGAATTTGGACAGGTTCATGTTTTTTAATTCTTTGTATGTTCTAGATAGAAGACCTTTGTCTGAGGGACAGCCAGCTAGGATTTTTTCCCAATTTGTGGGTTTTCTTTTTACTTTGCTGGTGATTTCTTTAGATGTACAAAAACTTTTCAGTAGGATGAGGTCCCAATTATTGATTCTTTAAAGTGTTTCCCTTGCTGTTTCATTTTTGTTCATGAACTCTCTGCCTACTCCTATGTCTTCAAGATTTTTACCTACTTTCTCTTCCAATAGAATTAGAGTTTCTGTTTTAATGTTGAGGTCTGGGACCCATTTTCACCTGAGTTTGGTGCATGGTGATAGACTTGGGTCTGTTTTCAGTTTTCAGCAAAAGGCAAGCCAGTTTTTCCAGCACCATTTATTAAACAGGCCATCTTTTTTCCAGTGAGTTTTGTTGAACCCATTGTCAAATATTAGGTTGCTGAGTGGGTTTTTCGTTTTGGTTGCATCTTCCAGTCTGTTCCATTGATCCTCAGGTCCGTTTTTTAGCCAGTACCAGGTTGATTTTATTACAGTTGCTTTGTAGTATAATTTCAGGTCAGGGATTGTGATTCCACCTGACTTGTCCTTATTGCCCAGGATTGCTTTTGCTATTCTGGGTCTCTTCTGGTTCCAGATGAATTTGAGGCATATTTTCTC